>OX155975.1:17937071-17962071 GCA_944548615.1 Micropterix aruncella | reverse complement strand
GTGAAAAGAGCCACAAATTATTTGACTATCTAGTATGATTTTTATTTTTATTCCTATTTTATTTTTATTTGTTTATTTTACTGAGTAGGTATCTCTCTATCTATTTACTATTATTATAATGTCTGTATGTCTGTATGTCTGTATGTATGTATTCTTCCACGATAGCGCCCAGACGCTTAATCGGATTGAGCTGAAATTTGGTATATAAGCTTCTGTTAACCGTCGGAGGAACCCATTAGTTTTTGGAGTCCCTACGCCCTACGGTTGTGGTACCTCCCATACAAATTTGGGGTTCCCGGCGAAAAAATTGTTTCCGCGATAGCGCCCAGACGCTTAATCTGTCTAAGTTAAAATTTGGCATAGAAGCTTCTGTTAACCATCGGAAGAACCTATTAGTTTTTGGGGTACTTACGACCAACGTTTGGGGTACCTGCCATACAAATTTGGGGTACTAGAGTAAAAAATGTCGCTGTTTTTTCGCACCTCCCCGGATACTAGTCAGGAAAGTCTTGGGGTGACACAACCGATTTTTTTATTTATATCTTTGTATTGTTTTAATTTGACTATTTCATTTTAACTGAATTTTAATTCTGATATGAATTTATTCGCTAACATTTTATTTCTCCACTCTTAATTTCGGAATTTAGTATTTTTTTATAGTTTTTGTATCTACATACAAAATGAAATATTTACCTAGAGCACGTCCTGGTGACGTTGCCTATGTTGGACTATGCAATGTATTCATTTCATGTTCGATGTTTACAAATATTTTTGTGCATAGTTCCTAAGCTGAAATTGTTTAGTCACATAAATGCATCGGGAAAACAACATCAACGAACGACAACATCAAGAAATCGGATGGAACTTTCGTGATCTCCCCCCACGAGCGCCTGCAGCGGTGGAGGGAATTCTTTAATCAGCTGCACAATCACGATCCGCCTCAAGGTCCAGCACCGCAACCGCCGATTATCAATCAGCCGGCTAATCCGTTTTCCGATAACGAACCAACAATAAACGAAGTGAAGACGGCAATAAAATCGCTGAAAAATGGTAAAGCGCCGGGTCTAGATCAAGTTACCGCCGAGATGATCAAAGCCGGAGGTGACATTCTATTACAACAACTACATGTTCTCCTAACGCATATTTGGCAATCGGATCGTATTCCGTCGGCATGTAAGAAAGCCATCGTTGTGCCAATTTTAAAGAAAGGCGATAATGCAAGAATTATCGCGGTATTAGCCTTCTTTCAATAGTCGGCAAAGTATTTACGAAAATCATACAGTCGAGGCTACAAAAACATCGAGAACAAACGAGCCGAGAGGAGCAAGCAGGATTTAGACCATATCGAGGATGTATTGATCAGATATTCGCTCTTCGTCAGCTAATGGAAGAAAGAATACGGTGCGACAAACGAACAATCGTCGCGTCGTCTTCATAGACTTTAAATCCGCCTTCGATTGCATCGATTGGAACAGCTTATGGAGTGCCTTGGAGACAGAAAACGTGCCACCAAAAATCATTAAACTTCTCCAATCATCGTACGATGGCTTAACCAGCAGCGTTCGAATCCGTAACGATTTGTCTGAGGAATTCCCAATTCAAACTGGTGTTCGACAAGGAGACGTCGCATCGCCGCTATTTTGCCGAATGAACGACAATCGCTTGCCACGTAAACTTCTTTGGCGAGACCGTCCGACAGAATGGAGAATTCAGCGATCGGCACCGAAGAAAACCTGGCTAAATAACATCAAAGACGACCTTAAAAATCAACGATTATCGGCTAGGGATGCTCGAGACGTGGCAAAAAATCGTCAAGAATGGAAGCGAATCGTGAATGGAGTACGGGATCCAGCGGCACCGACAGCATCGTATTGGCTGCGAGGGCGACCCCCTCCCCAATCGCCGGCTACGGAATAAATAATAATAATAATAATAATATATAATAATTTGCATTACTAATTGATTAAAAATACCTATATAATTCTATTTATAACTACGATAATGATTGATAAAAAATTAAACAATTAATTATCTCTTAATGTTTAATATAAAATTAAAATTATAAAAAAATATAAAATTAAAATTATTACATTTTTTTAACGTATCTGGGCCTTTTTAGGATAAGGAACGACGACTATAGAGAGAGATGAAGAAGATGACGAAATGTCAAATCTTAAAAATGACACAACTTTATCTAAAACTGGTCATAAATATCTTTACTTCCATCCGCATTCATAAATCGCTCTCTCAGCGAGTCTCCAATAAATTATTAAACATTCTAAAATGTGCTAAATCACACGAATCAAGCCAGAAGCAATATTTTATGCCAAAAGTACTGCACGGCAAAGGAAAGTATTACATTTGGTTATTTTTCATGGTTTTTCAAATAGAGAAAGTATCAAGCAAGATTGATTTAAGTGTTTTTATTTAATTCCCTTGCTAAACATGATAAGCGGATATCAACCTCCAAAAGAACTACGCCAACCACCGTATGGTTCAGCTCTTTTTTTTTATTTTTTTTTTATTTGTCTGCCATGTAAAACCGACTTTAGTCAACGCTATTGTCGAATTAATATTTATGCTTTAATAGTTTTATATCTACATATATTAATATATTACTAGCAACTGACGAATTCTAATATGCGATAATTAGCTTTAATTCATAATTCATGCTTTTATTGTATATTCTTAATGAATAAATTGAATACTGAATACTGAATACTAAAGATGCGTCGTTGGGCAGAGACCACATTGTGAAATGTGTGAAAGGATTGATTGCGATATTTCTTGTACAATAATTTTTAAATTACGCCATATTTCAGAAAATACTACATCATATTGAAAAATAGCTGTTTTAATACCACGGAAATACTACATAAATACTACAAATATATTTCCGATTATATTCACTTGACACAATGACTATCGGGGTGGGTGGGGGGCGAGTTCGCAGGTGGCGGGTTGTCTGCTTACCAATAATTTTTGACGTGACAAAACCGTTCTTTTAAACGTCCAAAACGCATTCGTTGATCGGCAGCGCATGCCCACAGTTCCCTTCCATAGCAAACTACGCCGAGTTCATCGCCGAATCTCCTCTTACAACGTTTTGTAGTCGAAAGGTTATCTCCGCGCTTATTAGGGCAACCTTCGATATATTGTTTTTAATTTCAATGAGTTTGTAAACCATTGCCACGAGATAACATAATAGACCAGTGATTAGTTGATTACATCTCCTTATAGACCAAGAGCTAGAGCACTAAAAATACACTTTATTTCAAGACACACTATTAAATAATAAAAAAGAAAAGTTTTTGCAATGATTTATTTTTGTTTATTTATATATTATTATGTATGCCGCCGTTGTCTAGGGTAGACCGAGTCTACCCTAGACAACGGCGGCTGCAACGTCACCGAAACGTCGGGTCCTACAAATTTCACGCGGTAAATTCGTTTTCTATCCTATTTATAATGTCGATAATTTATAACAATTATACTAATATTCGAATTAAAATTTAATAAACCTTTTTGATCCCTTGTCGCGGGGCCGCTAAAAGACGTGGTGCCCATAGCCGGTGCCTACTCGGCCTATCGGATAATCAGTATTTAGTATTCAATTTATTCATTCAGAATATACAATAAAAGCATGAATAATCAATTAAAGCTAGTTATCGCATATTAAAATTTGTCAGTTGCTAGTAATATATTGATATAGACATAAAACTAATCAAACAGAAATATTATTTTGTCAGTTACGTTGACTAAAGTCGGCTTTACACAGCAAAAAAATAATAATTTTTAAAAAGAACTGATTCCATATACATGGGTATTCATATAAAATAATTAATTATTATAAAAGTGTTAAGAGTATCTTAGGCACTCTATACAAAAATAATCACACAATAGAAAATATCAAAACGAAATTTAAAAAAAAAACAACGTATGTATGTAGAGGGTCAGGTATGTTAAGTTAAACATTGTAATCTACATATTAAATAATAAATTCATAATATTACCATTTTTATTTTTGTTGTTGACAAATGATGTTTTTTGTTTTTAAATAAATTTAAACAATAAAACGAAAATGATATAGCAGAAAGTTACATGTTAATATTAATCTTAATAGAATTCGCATGCCCAAAAAACGATCCAGCTTATAGAAAGAATATGTGAATTGCAGCTATTGTTTAAAAAACCCTTCAAACGTCTTTGTTTCCATTTTTCTTGTGAAGAATGATAGCTGGTTAAAGAGCTTGAAACAGAAATATCCAAAGGATTTTTGTGTTTGCATAAGGCGTACTTTAGACAGGACAACATCATCACGTCTGCGTGTATTGTGGGAGTGCATATTCCCGTTATTCGTATGTACAATTCAATCTTTTATAAAATAAGTATCTCTGGAAATTGAATCAGATCAATAAATTTATATGCAAATGGCATTATGGAAATATACCGACGCGTTTAGAGAGTATTGTATACTACCATCCCTGGAACAACATTGGAGGAAAATAAATACTGATAAATAATGTATTTGTAGTAATAAATATATCTTTTTTTCTTTGAATGCGCTCAATCATTTGAATCATCATCATCATCATCATCATTTATTCATTCCATAAAAGCATTTCACAATACTGAGGAACATGTCAATTTTTCCAATCATAATTTATTTATTTATTTATTTGCAGCTGTTATAAAAAACATATACAAAAAAAAAACAAGAACACACAGATTAAAAATTAAAACTATAAATAGACAAAGACTATGAAATAAAGCTTCAAACGCTGCAAATTAGGGGTATCCTCAGGATATCTCTTATTATTTACCGGATGATAAAACCGCTTGGATTAATTAAAAGGAAAAAAAAACTAATTGTAATCAGAGCTGATTACTTAAAAATAGTCAAATTTACAAAATAATTAATAATCAAACAATAAATAATAATCAATATATGAAAAAGAAAAATTCTGAAACATGCGTAATTAAAAACAATGTCAATAAAATCTAAAACTTAGTGCGAAAGTATAGTCATAATATGGTTATTTATAATCAAGCAATAGTGGACGCAATATCATAAAAGTCGTCCCGTTTG
Organism: Micropterix aruncella; assembly: GCA_944548615.1. Taxonomy (NCBI): domain Eukaryota; kingdom Metazoa; phylum Arthropoda; class Insecta; order Lepidoptera; family Micropterigidae; genus Micropterix; species Micropterix aruncella. The sequence goes on along the minus strand of OX155975.1, from coordinate 17,956,982 downwards.
TAAAGGGCATGTTTGACTAACTGATTTTTCAAGCAGATTTTATATGCTGCCATCTCAAATCTTCTAGTCGATGACGGCAAAACATTGAACAATTTAAAAGTAATATATAAAAATGTTTTTTGATATTTAGTCAAGCGTACTTTAGTGAATAACACATTGTTTTTAAGTCGCGTATTATGGCTATGTCGAGTGGAGTGAAACTCGCAATTTAAAAGATTCTCTTTGGCGTATAAAAGGCACTGATATATGTACATGGACGACATGGTAAGGATACCAGCTTTAATAAGAAAAGGGGCGCAATGTGTTTCTCTGCTTACACCAAAACTTGTCCTAACGGCTTGCTTTTGTAGCGCAAAAACGCGATGGATATCGGTTGCATTACCCCATAGTAGTATCGCATAAGACACCTTTGAATGGAAGCAGGAGTGATACACACTGATCGCTGCATGTTCGCCAGCCAGAAATTTCAACTTTCTTATAGAATGTATTTCTTCTCACTTATACTCCAGATGACTGATATATTACAGTACACTATGAACTAAACAATTATAACGTAGTGAAATTACAAGACTATTTACCCTTTTATTTAAAAAAAATCCACAACGTAAGTTTACAATTATGTTTTAAATGCCAAAAAATTGCAGCCTGGTTACTGGGAGCGGTTTGCGTTTGATTAGAATCTGTGGTTGACATGTTCTGGAAATGTAAAACTATCCATTATATAGGGAATTAGATTGCTCAATGCTATAGTATGTTTGGGCATCTAGGATTTCACCTGTAAACGCAACGTGTAGATGGCACTTATAGTTACAAATATCGATTAATCTTCTCTTATGTTCAATATGGCGGCAAACCTGCGGATACTAATGCAATGGGCATGATCATTGAGCATTCTAGGCTCAACCATTGATTATATAAAAATAATTGTTTAATAATTGTTTAGTCCGTAGCATACTTAAATTTAACTCGGTCATCTGGTGTACAAGTGAAAACAAATACATTCAGATGGTAGAGCGTATTCAAAGAAGATTTTTAAGATATATTTATTACAGAAAATACAATATATTATATCCATACTTATTTCCGTCCGATTTGTGCTAGGAATGATAGGATACAACAGTCTTGAAACGCGTCGATATATTTCACTAATTATATTTGCATATAAATTAATTCAAGGAACCATTTATTTGCCAGAGATACTATGTAAGTTTGAATTGTACGTACCGGTAAATTACACAGCGAGGAGATCGCATCTATTGTTTAATGTGCCGTACCACCGTACAAATATTTTTGTAGAAGTGGGAAGGGTTATAGCTCTTCTTAATTCCTTACCCACAGAAATAGATATCTTTTGTATATCCCTTTGGCAACTAAAAAGGCAACTCCCTGCTATCTCATGTTTATCATAATCTGTCCTTTATTTAGTTTTATATTTTTATGTTTTTTTCTTGTTCAATGTTAGCATTAATTTAGTTATGTAGTCATTTATTTTTAGACTTACACTCTAGCTTTAATATTCAAGGGCGAACTGGATTCATCTGTAATGCCCTTGAATACTATTTGAAACTAATAAATAAATAAATAAATAAATAAATAAATATAGAGTTTTAGATTGCTCAATGCCATAGTACGTTTTGGTAGCAAGGATTTTAATACGAAACGCAACGTGTAGATAGCAATCATAGTTCCAAATATTAATTAATCTACTCTTATATTCAATATGGCGGCGTTGTTCAGCATGGCAGTATGACGGTGCACTATATATGCTGCTCCAAACACGCCTATAGAGTATCTTGTGTCGAATTTTTTATCTTGTGTCGAATATAATAAGAAGCGATTTTTTTAAATCATAGCTTTATCATTTTAATATTATTTACATAAAGAAGTCAATTTTTAATTTTTAATCTTGCTTCAACAAGTAGTAATTACCGACTTAAGTTCTGATAGACTAATAGATGGCACTTGTGTGACAAATCAAAATGCGATAGATGGCTCTAATAATTGAATGATATTTTTGTTATATTTGGTTAAATTATTAGTTTTTTTAGAAAAACCAGTTCTAATCAATGTTTTTATAGATGGCCAAATAAATTGTTATTAGTTTCGCAGGACAATGCTATCAGCGCCACAGCTATCAAGGTTGGACAACTCGTACTATGGAGTTGAGCAATCTAGTGCCATATATGGCGCTGTAATGATATCATCAGCCTATACGAAAATGCGATAGATGGCACTAATGACTGAATGTTATTATTATTACCACTGCCTAAATTTTTGGGTTTATGAAATCAATCAGTTCTTTAAAAAAACATTCATTATCAATATTATTATAGATAGTTATATATATCAGCGCCACTTGCATGTCGCCAGAGTATAAGGGTTCCCCAGTACGTACTATGCCAAGTAGTCGAATACTATATATATATATATATATTGGTAAAACAATACGGCTCAAACACAGCCCGCTAAACTGACGTGACTATTTTGCGTCCACGTCTCTTAGTCTATTGCTTATTTCGGCAGGAAATGAATAATTACTTACTTTATCGAAATTTTGTTGAGATTCGAATTAAATCGACCAAATCGCTCGATAAAAAAACAATAATTGGATTGTTTTGGGTAGAAGTGGCTTTGAATCATGGTTTTATTACTATTAAGTACTTGAGTAGAACTTGATTTGACTTTTTGTATTAGTTGTATGGTAGGGTTTCGTAAGAAAAACTGAAAATCTATTAGTCTTTCATGTTTATATGGTTATATAACTATAAGTTGATAAGCTAAAGCAGTAAAAGGGTCGATATCTGCTTATAGGTAATATGTAAATTCTTAACTATATAATACATAATAAGTACTAGAAAGACGGATTAATCCAATATATAAAATTGCATAAAAATATTGTACACAGAATGCAAGAATGCAGAATGCAATATTACGATGAATAATTTTACTACGTATCTTTTCGAGTTACTAACTACTTCAAATATTAGGCTTCTATTTTGATTTTGATTATTTATATTTATAGTTTGACAATCTAGTAGTTAATTCTTGACTACCTATGAATGTTCAGTAAAGAGTAGTAACGAGACTTACTACCTAACCCAATTATTTTGACACGTCCAAGAGCGGTTTTTAGCCGTTAATTGGACACGACGAAAATGTAATGTAATGTAATATAATATAATATAGATCATGCTTACTTACCCTTTAATTTCTTCCATGGTTATAATGATGCATATCGGACATAATTATGTTTTATATATCCATGTGTAATATTTTATCCTATCAATTTAGTTATAATATTGAAAGTAGTTTAGTTGTCAGAAAAGGTCAGTTACTACTCCAAAAACTAAGGCAGTGTATTTCGTATGAACAGATACAGCCTCTTCGGTCTAGTTGGTCATTCGTCTAGAATGATCATATGCGTTGTATTCATGTTTTACGAATTGCTTATGTAACTTATTACAATCTGTAGCTGTGCGATCGAACTGGTAGCGAATGGGTTCGTGCAGCTTGGGCCATAAGATCCACTTTGTTCTCCGATCCGCTGGCTGGTGGATCGGTTTATCCCGATGCGATTGCCTCCCGGCGCTACTGCACGGTTTGCGCACCGTTCGGCGATGCCAATCGGATTTCCACTCTGAAAGTCTGGAGACTATTGAAATATACTGTCACCTAAGCAGCATGGGTTGATCGTCTACCACTCTTGAAATGACTATTAGGCTACCTGATCCTGAATTCAGAGCCGTGCAAAATATGCCTTTGGTCCGCGATAGATTCAAACTGAATCACCGCTGAACTACGGCAGGTAGAGTCCGTGTCGGTGATTTCGGTCCCGTAACCAGTCGGAAGGAGGGAGGTATCCTGAAGGTTAATTCCAGACGGAGATATCTTACCAAAACTGGTAGACAGGGACGTAGTAGCTCCAATGGGTTACCTTCCTAGTGCCTCGCCGTAAGGCGTTGGACTCTGGCAGGTTCGTAGGTTTGCTGAACGGTAGGATTGTGCCGTCCCCGAGTCTTCTACACTTATCCCGCGGCTGGAAGAACGACCACATATCGTTATACCGGCCTGGGGTGACGGTTTCGCTCATTGTAGTCGACACCGCCCAACTATACGATGAACCTTACAAATAAATTAATTAAATTCAGGCAATTCCTCTCCCTATATTATTATGAAAGGGGAACAAAATCGAGGGAAAAAGTTTGAATAGTTCTATATATAAGTAAGTTCGACAAGAAAGTCCTAAGACTATGCCAAATTTTATAGCAATAGTTGAATAAATGGAGGAGATATACCTATGACGGTGACATAGAGAGACAGATAAATAGACAGATAACGTAATCTCACAAATAGGGTTCCGTTTGATCGCTTTGGTACGGAACTCTAAATATATTTATAAAAAGAAAATTGGCTTCAACTTCTATAAGTTGGACTAGTTCTACAGATATTATTTGTATATTTGATTTAAACAGTTTAGAGTTTCAAATAATCTTCTTCTTCTTCTTATATATAAAAATGAATCACCGTGCGTTAGTCTCGCAAGCTCTCGAAAATGACTCGACCGATTTGAATTATTATTTTTTTGTTATGTTTGCCTTGATTCAAGGGTGGTTTACAAAAAAAAAATATTTAGGAAAAATTAAAAGAAACAACTGAAAATCGAAACAATCCAAATTGGTCATTTTGGGAAATGGGATACTTTCAATAGATAGAGTTCGTGGCGATCCTATTGTTTGACAGCTGCGCCATCCATAACATCCATAAAGTTGAAAAAGTCGAAAACGTCGAAAAAATGAGAAAAAGTCGGAAAAGTCGAAAAAGTCCAGAAAGTTGGAAAATTTGAAAAACTCAAACCGTACATGATTCGGCCATATGGCCGATTCCATCGGGATTTCAATGATTTGGATTTGAAGAGTTACCTACAATCAAATCAATTTTAGGTGGTACGCAGTTCACCGGGTCATCTAGTCTTGTATAATATCGATGTTTTTTTTATACGCTTCAGGCTGTTTAGCTATTAAGTTGACTTTTTTTGGTATCTAATTAGTGGATCTAATATTATTTTATAGGTAAATATAAAATAGTACTATATATATATATATATATATATATATATATATATATATATATATATATATATATATATATATATATATATATATATATATATATATATATATATATATATATATATATAAATATATATATATATATATATATATATATATATATATATATATATATATATATATATATATATATATATATATATATATATATATATATATATATATATATATATATATATATATATATATATATATATATATATATATATATATATATATATATATATATATATATATATATATATATATATATATATATATATATATATATATATATATATAATTATATATATATATATATATATATATATATATATATATATATATATATATATATATATATATATATATATATATATATATATATATATATATATATATATATATATATATATATATATATATATATATATATATATATATATATATATATATATATATATATATATATATATATATATATATATATATATATATATATATATATATATATATATATATATATATATATATATATATATATATATATATATATATATAAAATTAGTAAAAGCTACTTAAAAAGTAGCGAAGGAAATCCCAGTTTGTATTGGGAAATGCTTATGTTTGAATGAGATATACTTACAGATGTGCACGACTTTCGACGGTGCAATGTAAGTTTAAAGGTCCTTTTGAAGACGACTAACGATCACTATTCATCCATATATCTCATAAATAGGGCTTATCCTTATGCAACACAAAATGCCTTCAATTGAGACGAATTAAGCGAAAAAATAAAAAATTAAACTATTGATCACTTCGGCAAAGCCGTTTTCTAAATGAAAGTGACATTACGAAATAATTCAAATTTCGAATGCTACCAACATTTAAAATATGATACAATTGGCTGAGTTTGTTACCAACGAGCCATTAAATCGAAATAAAAATAAAAAAACCTCCATATGCTCAATGAAATGAAAGAAGAAACTTCAATCTTAATTTCTGGCAGAGGAGTTTATAATAAAGATTGTATAATGTTATCAAAATAGGGTAAACCTATATAAAATTGTAAAATATAAAAAAATTGTAAAGAAATATAATTTAACATAATAATATACAAAGATAATACAGCAAGTTACGAAAACCACTCTACCTTCTCTTATATTAAACCTACCTTAGTAGGTGAGACCTAGTTAGGATGGCTTTGAAATTAAAAATATATGTAAAATTATAGATTAATAAAGAATTTTGAATTTGAATTTTCTTTTTTTATTTTCTACGTTTCGGGTGATTGAATTACACGATCGCGAAATGTCGTTTCCATCACCTACAGAGGATGATTTAGCGAGTTGATTCGGTGCCACCTACTTACCAGTTGATAGTAAAAGTGGTTTTACTTGCTGCCATTTCGCGTCGTCGGCTTACTGACCGTAATAGCCTCCAGCCTGTTGTATAGGTATGTACATTGACTGCCTGGTGCCAGTTTCGTTATCGTACAGTTTTGCGCTTGTAACTCGACCATTCACACACGTAGTCAACGGTTTCGAGCAGAGAGAGCCTTATAATATTAGGTCCTTACTGTAATTGCCTTGTTTAATCACTGGCCAATTTGGACTAACTGAATATTTATTATTTTTTTTCTTTCCATACTTTTTTTTAATTTCATTTTTAACAGATTTCGGAAAAAAGGAGTATTTCTCCTTTATTATATATAAAGGAGTATATCTTCCTGGGCGAAAAGAACAGAGTAATTTTAAGATGCGTTCCCGGCCATGAAGGAATCAAGGGAAATGAAAAAGCCGACGAACTTGCTAAGACGGGAGTAAAGGGAACGTTATACGACCCTGAACCTTGCTGTGGCGTACCAAAAAGCCTTACAAACATAATGCTCAAACAAATATGTATAGAACAACCCGTCAACCATTGGAACAAAACGCCAGGGTTGAATCATTCCAAAGCGCCTATTAAGGCTTACGATCCTAAGACGGACTGTGAGGCCTTATCGCTAAATAGGAACAATCTACGCATACAGGTGAGGGCGCTCACGGGGCATTGTGGCCTTAAAAATATATGTACAACCTCATGCTCCGAGACACAAAAAAGTGCAGGTTCTGCCAAGGGGCAGAGGAAACTCCCCTGCACCTCGTGTGCGAGTGTGGCCCGCTGATGCGTAAAAGATACACCCACTTGGGTGGTCATTACCTCCATCCTGAGGAGGTAAAACAATCTGGCGCCAAAAGCCTGTTGCGGTTCTTAGATGACACGAGGCTTAGCGCAGAACTATAGTAGGTGGCGAACACAATAGATCAGCAATAGTCGCAGTGTTACAAGGCTCATAAAGACCTTAGAAAAGCCCCACACAACAAATAAAAATAAAAAAAAGATGATCAAGACCGTTTCCAGACTGAATTCTGTCTGTGTGTCTCCTCTTGTGTATTCCTTAACGACAGCGCCCAAACGATTAATACGACTGAGCGAAAATTTGGTATGCAGGCATCATTTGGTCATGGCAAGAGTTGAAAATATTGTGGTTGTAATATGTCGACGAGGGGGCGCACTAGTAATATATCATCCTCAAAATATTACTTATATACTAGAAATCGGTACACAGATGCCTTGTTTGGCCAAAATCACATTGTAAAAGCTTGGTTGCAATATCTCATATACAAGCTGTATTAATAAAATGTAAATTTCGCCATATAAATGTATAAATATTTCAATTTGCGGCATCGCGCGTTTGCGGTTGCACGTTTCAATATTCATAACGTTGTGTCGCTCGTTCGGAATTCGAATTTTTAAACGGCAAATTTTTCGGTGGTTTGCGTTTGCAATTCGATTTTTAAATTAAATGAGATGACGGCCATGGCTACTTGCCGGGAAGGTGTTGGAGTGAAACAACCGATTCTTTTTCACACTGCTCATTTTAACTTGTTGATTTATCTCGATTTGGCAATATCCCACAAGGAAGTACATCGGTATGATACCAGGAATAAAGCCATTACCATAAAATCAATGCCATTACCAACAACCGATAATACCACGTATGCCAAGCTCCAGGCGACTAGACTCTAAAGGCGTAAAATGAATTAAAAGCGATTAAAATCGTAGACATTTTCAAGCGATTCATCAGCGTGTATCCGATTAAAATCAATATATATGCGCATAACGACATATTAAATTACTTTAAAAAATCAACGTATTTACCAATGTAATTTAATATCCTTCATTTTAATTGCCAATTGTTGTAATATTGTTTTTTTTTGTTAATCGTTATAATTTTGGGATAATTTACTGTACTTCATTCTTTGTTTAATTAAGTTATTGCTAATAAGGTTACCTTAATATAATAATACTAGCTGCACCCAGCGGTTTCACCCGCGTGGTGATGGAAAATTGTGATAATGATGATAGAAAAACATATATCTTTATAAATTATGACAGTTATCGTTATATTTTAGATAATTAACACTATATTTTTATAAATTATAGCCTATGTGTTATGCTGATGTGTAAGCTATATTATTGTAAAGTTTCATCAAAATCCATTCAGTAGTTTTTGCGTGAAAGAGTAACAAACATCCATACATACCTACATACAAACTTTCGCGTTTATAATAATAGTAGGATAGTAGGATAGAATTTAAATTCCGAATGTCAATTTCTTAGATTTTTTTCCTACTTACTTGACAGTTATCGTTATATTTTTGATAATTCACACTATATCTTTATAAATTATAGCCTATGTGTTATTCTGATGTGTAAGCTATATTATTGTAAAGTTTCATCAAAATCCATTTAGTAGTTTTTGCGTGAAAGAGTAACAAACATCCATACATACATACAAACTTTCGCGTTTATAATATTAGTAGGATTCATAATATTATTATACATAAAACGCTTTATTCGTTTGAAAAATACAAGCTTATTGCCTGCAGGCAATATTCTACAGCTCACCGATAATATTGTGTCCAGATGTTTTTCGAGTAGATGCTAACTTAACCTATATAAACCTATATAGTTGGAAAAATGTAAAAAAAGAAGTGAAAAGAATTATATATATTTCACTGGCACAGGATGTTCCACACCAAAATAAACTAAAGCCTAAAAAAACGCAAAGGTTTAACAAATAAATATATGAAAAATTATAAAACAAGACTGCCGTTACAGAAAGTTGTATTTATAATTATTTTCATAACGATTTTTTTAGAAATATATGTGATTTATGTATGTATATATATATAGATTCATGTATATTTCCTGAATGTAATTAAATAAAAGGTTTGAACCTTTCAATTGACACTAAACTCGATAAATTTATAAATAGGATAGAAACGAATTTACCGCGTGAAATTTGTAGCACCTGACGTAGCATCCGTCTTGCACACAACACTCACTGTATCCTGTCTTACGTCTTTGCGTTTGGCGTTCGGCGGCGGGAACATTTTAAGAAGAGGGTTCCACGTAGAAGAGAGTTTGTAACCGTCGTCTCTATTGAAGTTCGGGGTTCTTTTTATTTCAATGGCTTCCCGGATCATGCGAGGAAAGTAGAATTGTTCCTTGGATAGCACAATCGGATTTTGAAACTACATCCAGTAGTTACTTTCGCTATCCAATATATGTTCGCAGATCGGCTATTTTGCAGTGGTATTACATTCTTTACAGGCCTTAACTAACCACTGCAAACCCGGGGTGTGTATAAAGTAGAATGCAGTTGCGGTCTAGCCTACTTTGGACAAACGAAACGGCCCATAGAACCGCGACTGACAGAATACCTAAAAGCTGTTAAAAACGTTCAACCAGAAAAAATAGCGATAAGTCCGCCATTTGTGAATAAATTGACTTTTTTTATAAAAGCAGCGTAATATACATTTAATAATGTTTTTATATCACAATAAAGTTATCAATTTCTATTCTATTCTATAAATAATTCATATAAAACCTATTTATTTGCGGCAATATATACGGCAACCGACTAAAGTGCGTCGGCGGCGCAGCGGCTCACGATCGTTTCAAGATATCTGCCGCAGGGCGCAGGGCGAACTTTATTCTAACACAAAACGTGTTTTCCAACGCGTGTTTTCTAATATTTCTAAATACCACAGTTCACTTTTTGGTAGGGCAGTCGTGTCTTTACTTTCCTGTTTAAGGAAAGTATTGTGGACGCACTTCTGTCTGTCTATCTGTCTGTGTGTATTTTTCAACGATAGCGCCGAAACGCTTCATCCGATTGAGCTGAAATTTGGCATGCAGGCATCATTTAATCATGGTATGAGCTGAAAAGATTGTGGTTGAAATCCGTCCACCCAGGGTACTCCTCAACGGTCAACAGCAGAGACTCAACATTTTGTATACGCATTCAGTTACGATAGGCCCTTCCAAGTTTCACTATGACGTGGCTGATGTACCCTGGGTTGGCTCCCGACGAGGGAACTCCTCAACGATCAACAGCAGACACAACATTCGAAAAGTCGAAAAGCCGGAAAAGTCCAAAAAGTCTGAAAAGTCGAAAAAGTTGAAGTCGAAGTCGCTTTCGATTTCGATTTTCGAGGGTTTAAAGGGTGGCGCTAGGTTGGGGGTAGGGGGGTTGTGGTAGGATTTATGATATTAATATTCAGATGAATTTGGTTCCTGGCTACTTGACAGGAAAGTCTTGGGGTGACACAACCGTTTTTTTCTCGATGTGGCATTGTTTCAGTGTTTTATAATTATATAATTAATTATTTACATAAATTATTTGTTTTACATAAATCTTAAAATCTAAGAAATATTTATGAGAAATTTCTTACAAATAAATATTAAACAAATCCGCAGATTGATTGTTTCATTTAGGTTTAACCCATATATGCCCTGAACTATTTTGGGATTTCGATTTTGGTTATTTTCATATATGTTTCAGATATAGTATTGCTAGTTTTAGTATATTTTTTTTAGAGGTGTTCGAAAACGACACAATGCGCGAATATCCTACATTTATTATAGGTAATTCAAACAAAGATATTATAAATAGTTTATTTATTATTTATTATTATTTTCACATGCAATCTACTAATTCAATATACAATCAACTAATCTTAAAAACACGAAGAAGTCCATAAATTACCCAACTACAAAATACTGATACTTGTACAAAGCTTTTTTCGCCTGAATAATTACTTTTTTTTCGGGAGATGACAAGATTTTTGCACGATGCGAACACGGCACAACTGGAACCATGGGCGCCCGCAGGGGGGGGGGGGGCAAGGGGGGGGGCACTTGCGCCCCCCCCCCCCCGTCCCTGGATTGATTGAAAATAGTCAAATAAATAATGTTACTTTTATTTAAAATCACTTTGTGTTGGCATAAAGAAATTGTGGAGAGATAGAATGTTGGCCAAATAGGGTTGTCAACTACAACGGGCGAACCCGTCACCCCAGGAAGTTTTAACGATTAGTCGTTCTATCCCCCGTGAGGTGAACGCAGAAGACTTGGACAAAAACAGTCCACCACTTGCCCGTAAGAGGCCAACGCCACCACATTGATAATTTTGAAACTGAAGCCTTGAGTTGGTTTGATGTTTGGAAAACGCGAGAATACAAAAGTAGCCAAGATTTCATCGACTTGTTACATTTTACAAAGTTTTATCCGAGTGTCAGGTATGCCTTACTAGTTTTGCTAACATTACCAGCAACAACATGTACGGTGGAGCGATCGTTCAGCACATTACGTCGTGTAAAAACATGCCTTAGATCTACAATGTCAGATGAACGTCTGTCTGGATTGTGCATGTCAAGCGTACACAGAGACAAAGTGAACTGCAACAATAAAGACTTTATGGACAAAATTGTAGATATGTTTGGTAGCGATAACAGACGACTCCAGTTCTTGTTTAAAGAATAAATTTTATTTTAAATTGATGTTGTAATATTTTTTGTTATATGCATACATATATTGTATTAATAAAAAAATTGTTGCTACAGTATGCCCTTCATTACTACAGTGTCCTGTCCGTTCGTTCACCATACAAATACGCTAAAGTAAATTAAAACTACATTAAAAGATTACTAAAAATATTTTGCCTCCCCCTAGAAAATTTTCTGCGGGCGCCCATGACTGGAACTGCTTACAATTTTAATCAAATGTTTCAATTCTAATAAAACTTTATTGTTAATAGAAGGTAGTTCCGTACTCTTGCGATAGACGGCAGTTTTTTGGATTTTACTGACCTCACAAAGGATTTCAGATGCTTTTACAAAAGTATTACTTCTTGTTTCATTTTCTAATCACTGGGCATATATGGGTTGAAACAGTTCACCCAACTTTCGTCCCCTGTCACGTTATGATAGACGGCTAACCTTCAGTCACATTTTTGGTATTGTTTTACTTCACACGACCTTCCGAAAGATAAGTTCGAGCACAAACAAAGAATACTGATATCGCAGAACAAGAATTCGAATATTGATAAATAGTTAATTATATCGCTCAAAGTCGATATTAGACGACGAAGCTCACTATCGCGGAAGTCTAACGAAAATACAACATAATTATTGGTTCGGGAATACTGATGGCTTTATAAACTTGAATGTCGTGAGAGAATTTTAACCATCGTATATAGAGAATGAATCTTAAAAAGAAGAAAGAAAAATAGTGTTAATGTACCAAAATGTTTGCGCTACTTATTTATGGCAGAATAATATAAACTGTTTTCACTCTTATGTACTGTAAGTTTGTAAGTTTGTAAGTTTTTCTATTCTTAATGCCGGTATTTGTTTTTAATTATTATTATTAATTATTAATTATTCTATATTTCTATTCTTAACGCTTCTTGCATTCTACAAATCTAGAGATGACCACGCCCGAACTCAAAACAATCTGAACACAAGAATGTCCGCGAGTATCAAATATATAATTCCGTCAGTCAGGACAACATTTGCCCAGAGACATATATTCTACATAGCCCCAAAATTATATAATTCCCTTAGTGAAGACATGAAAAATTATCCTAACATAAAAATATTTAAAGCAAACCTTAATAGATGGCTACTTAACAAGGGATATGTAAAATCTGATCAACTTCTTTGCAACGCACGACAATTTATTTAGTATCACTTATCTATTTTTCTTAATTAAATATTATTAAATTACAACTATAAATGTATATATTTATTACATAGCTATATTTTTTTATAAAATTGGTATATTTATGTGTATATACAGGTGGTGGGTCCAAATAATTTATTTAAAAAAAACACTTCATTTCTTAAAATTGCATAAATATATGCACATCTAGAGACGGGCCAAATTATCGCCTAGTTAGATGTGCTATTGGCAGTAAAGGTCATGTAAGATGTGTTAAACCTCCCTATATTAATTATTAAATAATTTATATAATTATTATAAGATTACATGATCTATGAATGAACTGTATACCTAATCCTATGTACCTAAATAAATAAATAAATAAATAAATAAATAAAATTTGTATTTAACGCTTATTTAAACATGTTATGTATGTACTTGTAAGAATTCTATTATTTTTTTTTAATATTTATGTGTATATTGCATATCAACGGATTGGTAGAAACTGTACCTAATGTTGATTTGTTATCAAAATAAATAAATAAATAAATAAATATAGTACTAGGTAAAACACTAGCAGTGTTAAATAAACTTCAATTATAATTTACTTCACCGGCCTAACTTGGGTTGTCGACTACAGCGGGCGAGCCCATCACCTCAGGAAGTTTGAACGATTAGTCGTTCTATCTCCCTGGAGTGAGCGTAGAAGACTTGAGGACAAAACAGTCCACCATTTAGCTACGCCACAAGCCCGTAAGAGGCCAACGCCCTAACCGCGAGATAGCCAGGAATGTTACCTGGCGTGCCGACACTCACGCCCTTACTTCCAATTGTGACCAGATTACTCCGGTCCCTCGATTGGTTACGAGTTCGAGGTCGTTTGCGCTGTCCTCTCCCTTACGAAGCGGTGAAACGGTGTATACCGAATCTATCGCGGACCACAGCGTCCTTTGCCCGGCTGTTCGCCCAGGATCGGATGGCCGATGGTCGTTTCAAGAGCAGTCGCCGTAAGGCCCGCAACCACCCCCGCTCTATAGGAAACAGTACTGCTTCCAGACTCCCCCCGACTGTTAGTTAGAGTGCACAGTCGATTGGCTTACGCCGCACGGTGCGCAGACCGTCCATAAGGCCATAAGGCCAGAGTCCTACCCAGGCTCGCACTTCATGCGTGGAGGCCGTCGGATAAGCGTTGACCCGTGAGTGTGACCAACCCTGAACAGAATGGGTCTTCGTGGCCAACTCAGCAAGGGCCCATTAACTTAACCGGCCTACCAACTGACGAGGAGGTAAAGTATTATGAACGCCAATTTTGTTTTTCGATGTGATGATGTATATTATATTTTTGGCGGGTTGGCACGCGGTGAGAAAGGGGCTTGTCTGCTTGCCGGGGAAGTCATGGAGTGACAAAACCGTTTTTTTTAGCTAAAGCGGCTTTTTACCAAAACATTATTACGATTCCGTAATCACTGTTTTGTTCTTTGGCTTTTATAATCAATTTATTTAAAATCATCCAATTAAATATACTATTGTGTAAACTAACTTGATTTGATTTCATTTGATTTCAACAAACAAACAAATAAACGTATATTCCATCCTATCCTGGATTTTAGTTTCGCAGTGGTTCACTTTAAGTGCATTTTATCAACAATATAGAGACAAGTTAACCGCATGAATTTTGTAGCACCCGACGTTTCGGCGATGTTATAAACGCTGTTGCCTAGGGTAGACAGTCAGTCTATCCTAGACAACGGCGGTTGCAACACCACTGAAACGTCGGGTGCTACAAAGTTCACGAGGTAAATTCGTCTTTAAAATCAATTTATTTTATTATGATTTTGGTGTAGTAACATGGAGTTTTACAATTATTCAGTGCTGCACAACCTGCCTTTTAAGCTTACAATATATATTTTTTACAACCTGATTGCATAGAGATTTTGATTCAACATTTTTTTTAACACTTTAAAAATTGACCAAATTTATTTAAGTCAGGCATCAAAATGTAAAATTGGATTGCTATAAAAAATATTTACTAATATAATTAAAAATTAACGGAATAATTAACAACAGTAAATATTAACTCAGAATTTAAAAAAATACGCAATAACTTTAAAAAATAAAATAGTCAGTAATCAAAATAATCAGTAATAAATTGTCATAATATAACAAAACAAAACACGGTAGAACAAACAAAATTGAAGTGTTCTTAAAATCAATGTGCCTGCATTAGATATGAAAATCAAATTGTGTTATTTGAATTTAAAACAGAATATAAAAGAAATAACTAAAAATATTAGCAATTAAACAATGAAGAATTAAATGTTATGTATCTCTAAAATTAGGGTGAAATAAGTTTCCTTTCCATAATCGTGTTTCTTTGTTCAGTCTGCAATAAATATCAATTTTTTATGGAATAAAATGCATTTTCTGAAAGGGATTTTTTTAGGGTATCACTGAAGTGAACATAGGTTTTTTTTAAACACTTTAGGCAACATAATATAATATTTGATGCTAGAAATATCTTATTTATAATGTCAAACATTCTCACATTAGGAGAAGTATAGGAATAATCACGAAATTGTGTTGTTTACTGACGTTTAAAATTAGTCGACAATTGTACAGTTGTGACGAAGTTAACAATGGACTCTCAAAAGTTGTCCATTGGTTTAATGTAAATAACCTACTACTAAATGAAAAAAAAACCAAAGTGGTTAAATTTTCTACA
This sequence comes from Micropterix aruncella, assembly GCA_944548615.1. Taxonomy (NCBI): domain Eukaryota; kingdom Metazoa; phylum Arthropoda; class Insecta; order Lepidoptera; family Micropterigidae; genus Micropterix; species Micropterix aruncella. Next base: position 17,941,097 of record OX155975.1, on the reverse strand, counting down.
CCTAATGTTAAGCAGGTACAAACCAATGTAGAAATAAATGGAACTAGACTGGAGCCTGTTGCTTCAACTGTGTTTCTAGGGATAACGTTTGACTCCAAATTAAAATGGAGCCCACAAATTGAGAAAATGTCAGGAAAACTTAGCTCTGCGGCATACGCAGTTAAAACAATAAGGCGGCTGACTGATGTAGATACAGCAAGAATAGTATATTTTAGTTACTGTCATAGCATTATGTCCTATGGGATTCTTCTCTGGGGAAGCTGTGCGGACATCAATAACATCTTTATACTACAGAAACGTGCTGTAAGAGCTTGCTGTATAAACTTGGTCCTCGGGTTTCACTTAGAGAAAAATTCAAAGAGATAAATATTCTTACTGTTGCATCACAATATATATACGAAAATCTGTTATATGTCCACAAGAATATTGACAAGTTTAAAAAAAAGCGACACTCATAATGTTAATACTAGACATAAGCATAACCTTGTTGTACGTGCTACTCGTCTCCACAAAATAAGCAATTCTTTTTTGGGACAATGTATACGCTTCTATAACAAACATACTATTAGAGAACTATCTGTAAATAAGTTTAAAGCTACCATCAAAGCAAAATTATATAAAAAAGCATCCTATATAATATATGATTATATAAATGACAAAACGGCTTGGGAGTAAGGCTCAGACTCATCATAAGAACATAAATTAAAAATTATATTTAATTGTGTCGATATGAACAAAGAACATTTTGATTTTGATTTTTGATTGAGTATCGTAAATACAATCATCCGACTTCATGCTGTTGATATTCAATATTTCCCCACTAATGTATTATATGGAATGTTGAAAGTTAGTTCGAGTCGTGGCGGATCGTATATTTTGACAAATCTTTCTGAACGTCACGTGTAGATCTTCATAGCGCTTTACGTTAACCACAACGCAATACTGTTTCAAATATGATTATGACTAAATAGTGGTCAGTCACCTTGATCTGAATAAGTATGAGCTGCCATCTACCGGCGATCGCATTTTTAGTTGCAAGAGAATCGAGCAAAAATTGCTCTGAAGCAAGTTCGATTAATCCATTTTAACCGGTGAATGCTCCCAATTTTGTGCACACTTCAACAAAACGACCATTCGAACCAGAGCTGCCCAAACCGTTATTAAATAGTGTGTAGCCGCTATTATACAGTTTGCACCATCTTTTGGGGCCCCATCTTTATAAGCTGTTTGAAACCATATAAATATAAACACCGACAGGCACAATACATTTTGCTATTATGTTCTACAAAACAAAAACTGATTTTCTTTTGTTTTGTCTTTAAAATAAGAGCCATTTGTTTGCATGTTGTTCAAGCGTCTTGGAAAATATGAAAAAAACGGATTTTCGCGCTGTAATTAAATATATTTGATTGAAAACTTTTCTATGGAGGGAGCATTTCAAGACTTACGAGATATATTAGGGGTTGATTGTGTATTCCGACGAATAGCCGGGGGAGTTTAAAACAGTAATGTTTCCTATAGAGATAGGCCCGCGGAGGTAGGTGTTAACCTTATGGCAACTGCTCTTGAAATGACCATTCGGCCACCCGATCCCGGGTGGATAAGCCGGGCAAAGAATGCCGTGGTCCTCGATAGATTCGGTAGACACCGTATCACCACTTCATAAGGGAGAGGACGGCCCAAACGACCTCGATCCTGTAACCAGTCGGGAGGCAGGAGGTATCCTGAAGGTTAATTCCAGATATAATTCTAGATAATTCCAAACGTAAAGCAAATAGGGCCAAATATTATAATAAAAAATGAGCGCCTAGAACTGGTCGATTCCACTGTATTCCTTGGTATCACTTTAGATAAAAAGCTACAATGGGGCCCACACATTAAGAAATTGGCCGACAGGCTAAGTTCTGCGGCATATGCTGTAAAAAAAATTCGTAATTTAACAGATATAGACACCGCGAGGCTGGTTTACTTCAGCTATTTTCACAGCTTGATGTCGTATGGCATCTTGCTGTGGGGTCATGCTGCTGACGCTGATAAAATATTTATACTACAGAAACGAGCCATCCGCGCTATTTATAAATTGGGTGCTAGACAGTCGTTACGCGGAAAATTTAAAGAAATCAATATTTTGACACTTGCATCTCATTACATCTATGAAAACTTAATGTATGTGCATACAAATAAAGAACTGTTTTTAAAAAACTCTGATAGGCATGGTGTCAATACTAGAAATAAAAATAAACTTGCTGACCATAAAAGTCGACTCTCCAAAACCACAAAATCATTCAAAGGGCAATGTATACGCTTCTACAATAAAGTCCCAGTAAAAATGCAAAATTTATCTGTGATACAATTTAAGTCATTTATTAAGAAGAAGCTGTACTCAAAGGGCTACTATAAAATAAATGATTATCTAGACGACAAAGACCCTTGGAAATAAAATGGTTACCTCGATTATTAATATCACGTTATATATCACAATAATTTGTTATAATGTCACAATATCTTAATTTTTTATCATTTATGTATGTTTGTATGTATTATTGACGTCAAAAAGTTACGATTTCGTACTATTTTGAATAAAAAACTTATGATTATGATTATGATTATATCGTTCCAAACTGGTAGTCAGGGGACGAGACTGTGCGCTAGGTACCTTTCCCGGTACTTCGCCGTAAGGCGTTGGCCTCTGACATGCAGGTGGCGTAACAAGACTGTGGATTGTTTTTCGTCTCAAGTCTTCTGCGCCACCTTACGGGAGACAGAACGATCCAATATCGTTAAAACTTCCTGAGGTGACGGGTAAGGAATACCTTATTAGGGACGCGCAGAAAAACTACACTGAAAATATCGCAACTCTCTCAGCATTTGTTACAAAAGGATTCTGGCCATTTTTTGCTCGATTCATAACTACAGATGTAACACATATGACTTTACCAGTGTTAGAGTTGTAAACTACAAGGGGCGAATCAGTCACCCGTCACCCGCGATTTGAGCATAGATGTCTTAAAGACAATACAAATGTAACTGTCTAGCTAATCCAACATCACAGCCCGACAAAGTCCAACGCCTTACGACGAGGCATCAGGTAAGGTAACCAGCGGGCAGCCTCGCCCCCTGACTACCAGTTTTGAACTGACATTTCCGTCTGGAATTAATTATCAAGAGATCTCTACATGTTTAAGAATTTATCACAGACCTGGGCGTCCTTTGCCCGTCATACCACTCGGGATCGGGTGGCCGATAGGTCGTTTCAAGAATGGCATGACAACAGGTCAACATCCACCCCCGTTGCTTAGGAGACAGTATATTTCCATAGTACAGTATATTTTAAAAACAATATATTACGCTATATGCCAATCCATAATGACATACGGTATACTTGGATGGGGAGCTTGCGGAAAAACCCTCCTCCAGAAAGTGAACGTTGTCCAAAAGGCAATAATTAGAATCATGTTAAGGAAGCCTAGGCGTTACCCTTCTGACGACCTGTATGTTGAGGCACAATTGCTTGATTTGAGGCAGTTGTATTGCCTGAAATCAATACTTCATCTTAAAAACAACAATGAAGACGAATATTGTGTTTCTCCGGTAAACAGGGAGAGATCAAGTCGTTATAAGGGAAACTTTGAAGTGCCGAAACGTCTAACGTCTTTTGGACAACGTCATTACAGTTTTCTTGCTCCAAGAATGGTTAATATTATGAGTAAAGAGAACATAATTGGAAATTAGCAGCAACCAACAAAAATATCACCTTACATCATGGTTAATAAACCTTGGTAGGAGAGAGGGAGAAAACATTCATTACAATTATACTATATGATATATAAATATGCTACATTATTTTATATGTTATAAGATATGATATTATATTGTATTGTAATATGTTATATTATATTATTTATATTATATTATGCTAAATTATATTACGTATTGTTTTTTAAGATGGAAGAAGGACAGCAGGCAAGGCTACAGGCTCAGCAAATAATACCACAGAACTATGTATCCATCACCCCAACACAGGCG
>OX155975.1:17727895-17936871 GCA_944548615.1 Micropterix aruncella | reverse complement strand
AAATATAAAAAAAAACCAGGAAAATAGAAAAAAACAAAGCATCCCCCTTGTTGGATGCTTTCTATTTTTCTATTTTTCCTAGTTTTTTATATTTTTCTGGCAGGTATATAGCACAACTAGAGCTGACAACCCAACGGGCGAACCCGTCACCCCAAAAGTTTTAAAGAATATTAGATCGTTCTGTCTTCCGTGTGTTGAGTTCAATAAATGTGTATCTGTAGAAAGCGTTCATGCTTTTACATACCCAATTTTTGAAAACTGCGGAGTCCTAAATGTTCTGTTCGCGAGATTGCTATCGACCTCTGTCGGAAATGTTTGGAAGCCCTCGCTGCTATAATGCATGAGCTATAAAAATAAGAATTCCAGAATAAGTATTCCAGTTATTAAAATTATTAAAATATAAAAAATCAGAATTAAAAAGTTTCTATTAAAAAACATAATAAATTAAAAAATTATCGAAAAATATTAAAATTTTAAATTACGCATAAATAATCAAAATTAAATCAATGCAATATTAGTCCAGAAAATAAACGTAAGAAATAAGAATAATTAAACAAATCACATATAAGACTAATATCAATATGTTTTGAAACTCTTACAGAAAAATATAATCTATTAAATATAATAAAATTCATTAGGGTCATATAAAAATTTGTCAATTAAATATTTCTTTGTGTCTCTCCTGAATTTGAGGGTAGGATAGTGTACGTCAGGTACTATCTTACCCCCAAATCTGGGGGTAAGATTAGTATACGTCAATAATTCCGAATATCTTACACGATTTTTATTGCATGCAATAAAAAAATTCTCATTCATTTGGTTTTGAGGGAGGGGGGCGATTGCAATGGCACCTATCGATCGCCAGCCAGTAGCGAGGGGCTTCCAAACATTTCCGACAGAGGTCGACAGCAATCTCGCGAACAGAACATTTCGTACTACGCAGTTTTTAAAAATTGGGTATGTAAAAGCATGAACGCTTTCGTCAGATACACATTTATTGAATTCACCTAACGGGAGACAGAATGATCTAATATCGTTAAAAGTTCCTGGGGTGACGGGTTCGCCTGTTGGGGTTGACAGCTCTAGTTGTGCTATATACTTGCTTTGGGAGATAATGGCTCTTGTTGCAGTTAGGGCCACTATGACCCAAGTGTTTAGGGTCGGTTCAACACCCATAAAGCAGCCTCCACATAGAAGTGCAAGTCCCGGGTTGGACTCTAGCTTGCTAGCCAGTTCCTCTAAGAATCGTACTTCGAAGGCAGCCGCTTTTGATACGGGTAAACAGCCGGGCAATGGACTGTTCGGTAAACACTGATTCACCACTACACAAGGGAGAGGACCACGCAAGCGACCTCGAACCCGTAACCAGTCGGGAGGCCTGAGAAATCTGTCTGTTACTGGAAGTAAGGGCGCGAGTGTCGGGGCCGCTGGCTGCAAAGGTGTTGGCTTCTTACGAGCAAGTGGCGTAACTAGACATCGGTCTGCTTTCGTCTCAAGTCTTATATACAGTCAACTCACGGGAGATCAAAGATCAAATATCGTTAAAACTTTCTGAGGTGACGGGTTCGCCCGTTGTATTTGACACCTCCAACTGTGCTATATTCCACATTTAGTTTCTAATGGTTCCGTGCAGTTGGACCACTAAGAACCATCTCATCACCAGGCCAGAGAGGTTATAATCGCAGTCACGGCTGCGTGCGTGCAATATGGGACACGGACCCCGAAGAAGAAGAGAAAACAATAGAAAAGTAGGAAGTTAATCAACGCCAATTACACGAGTTAATGTAACGACTAACCAACGGTTTAACTGGGACGAAAGACGCGGAAAAGCATCAATTTCAATTTTAGCAAGATAAAGTGTACAATGACGAAATGTGAAGGAGAGATTATCATCTAGCTGTAGTCAAAATAGCGAATTGTGACTAGTTAAGTTATTGTCAACAAAATAAAGGGACTATACATTTTCTAAAATTGAGATCAGCCGGATAGGGTCGAATTAAAACAAATCAAATCAAACAAATGTATTTAATCACCCCTGCCCGGGATACATGACCCTAGTTTTTCTAGCTAGGATAGCAAGCTAGTGTTAATAAGCTAGCAAGCTAGTAACTTTGGCTTTGAATATACAGAACTTGCTTCATTTCTAGGCTAGCAAGCTATTGAGAAATCTGGTAAGCTATCATCTCAAGCTATGGCAGTTTAATAGAATGGTAGATCACTGCATGGTAGATCACTGTGTACCATGGTGAATGGCACGGTCGGAACAGAGGCAAAAGTGAGAACTGGGGTCCCAACTGGCTCGGTGTTTGGACCTGTCGGGTACATAATGCACGTGAACAGTATGACAAATGTTGTGAAAGACTGTACATGCTATATGTATGCTGATGATACGTGTATGATGTACGGGGATAGGGAGACATGGATATGATATGGATAATATTCAAAATAAAATCCAGAATGATTTTGAAAATGTGTTAAAATGGTCCCACGAAAACGGCATAATACTAAATATAAGCAAAACAAAATGTATGCTTGTACATTACCCGTATATCCAAAAACCAAGGAATATCATTAATGTAACTGGTCACTCATATGAATGTCTGCATAATTTTAAAATAAATTGTACTGACTATAAAAAAATTGAATTTGTAAAAGAGTATAAATATCTGGGTCTAACGATAGATTGTAACATGTAGGGGCTTGCACGTGAATAATATATGTAATAAATTGAGATGGAGGCTATATAAATTTAATCACCTTCAGTATCTTGTAGATAAACCAACATTACGCTTAGTATATCATGCCCTCGCTGATGCAGTACTGAGCTATGCTCTCACTTCATTTGGTCGTACTTTTCGGACATATATAGATAAAATATTTAATTTGCAACGTAGAATGATAAAACTTTTAGTAAATAAAAATGTGTTAACACAATGTAAAAAGAACTATAACTTGTTGTTTAAGCGATGCGATATATTACCTATACATGAAAAAAAATACATACTTACTAGCAATGGAGCATTTTAGAAATTCACAATTTAAAATACCAATACAGTACAATAGGAATGTTAGAGAAAAAGTCCGTATAAGATTTGAAGAACCAAGAGCGAACAACTATTATGGTGAAAGGACGTTAAAGTACCTCATTCCAAGAATTTTTAATACTATTGTATCTGAGGAAGACTGTGTAAGCGTGAGCAAACAGATGTTTAAAAAGAGATTAAAATGCTACCTGTTGGACGTTTATAGTGAAATTAGTGGTCATAAGTAAATTTGTTATACGTTTCTATAATTTTAGCTTGTAGTAATACTGGCCTAATTCAAGCCTGTAGTAAGACCAGTTACTACTGGTCTAATACTGCTGGTAATACTGATGTGCATTGTTTTTTATATTATTAATGTCTTTTTGTATCACAAAATTAGAATAGAAAAATAAGAGTTTGTCTCGCCAACAAACTGTATACCAGTTTGGCAAGATTTAAATATTTTAAAAAATGTATTTTTCTCTGAATAAAAAAAAAAAAAAAATAATTAAAAAAATAATAGGGTTTAATTATTTGAGCTAGTAGCACCCACTACTGCTGATTTTACTATCCTGGCTGGTGTGCTAGCTTCATGTAGCCGGCGATGCTAGTATTCGATTATATTTTAATTACGAGTGCAGTTTATTTTACTGCACGAAAGTGTTGAACATGTTACCTTAGTAACTGTAATGGTACTGGCTTGAAATTATCTGGCGTCATGTAAACAGCACTAGCATGTGCCAAGCCAGGACAACAAGCTATTATTAGTGTAGCCTGTAAATAAGATATTCCAACTAAAATGTCACAATGTGATTTCGGTCCAACGAGGCATCTGTGTACTGTTGGGCGTGTCGACTACAACGGGCGAACCCATCGCCCCAGGCGGGTATAACGATATGTAATCATTCTTTCAGCCGAGGGATAAGCGTAGAAGACTTTGGGACGGCACAAACCTACCGTCCAGCAAAGCCATGAAGCCGCCAGAGTTCAAAGCCTTACGGCGAGACACTAGGAAGGTAATCTTCGTCCCTGGCTACCAGTTTTGGTAGGATATCTCCGTCTGGAATTAACCTTCAGGATACTTCCCTCCTCCCGACTGGTTACGGGACCGAAGTCGTTTACGCGCCCTCTACCTGCCGTAATTCAGCATTGATTCAGTTTGAATATATCGCGGTCCAAAGGCATCTTTTGCCCGGCTCTGCATTCACGATCAGGTAGCCTAATGGTCATTTCAAGAGTGGTTGACGACAGGTCAACATCCACGCCCGCTGCTTAAGAGACAACTTGGGTTGTCGACTACAGCGGGCGAGCCCATCACCTCATGAAGTTTTAACGACTAGTCGTTCTATCTCCCTGGAAGTGAGCGCAGAAGACTTGGGGACAAAACAATCCACCGTCTAGCTACGCCACAAGCCCGTAAGAGGCCAACGCCTTAACCGCGAGATAGCCAGGCATGTTACCAGGCGGGTCGACACACACGCCCTTACTTCCAATTATCACCAGATCACTCCAGTCTCTCCGGTCGCTTGCGCGGTCCTCTCCCTTACGAAGCGGTGAAACGGTGTATACCGAATCTATCGCGGACCACAGCGTCCTTTGCCCGGCTGTTCACCCAGGATCGGATGGCCGTTGGTCATTTCAAGAGTAGTCTGGAAGCAGTACTGTTTCCTATAGAGCGGGGGTTGTTGCGGACCTTACGGCGACTGCTCTTGACCAATCGAGAGACCGGAGTAATCTGGTCACAATTGGAAGTAAGGGCGCGAGTTTCGGCCCGCCGGGTAACATTCCTGGCTATCTCGCGGTTAAGGCGTTGGTCTCTTACGGGCTTGTGGCGTAGCTAGACGGTGGATTGTTTTGTCCCCAATTCTTCTGCGCTCACTTCCAGGGAGATAGAACGACTAATCGTTAAAACTTCCTGAGGTGACGGGCTCGCCCGCTGTAGTCGACAACCCAAGTTGTTAGTCAGAGTGCACAGTCGATTGGCTTACGCCGCACGGTGCGCAGACCGTCCAGGAGCGCCAGAAGGTTGATTCCTAGGGGAAACTGACCATAAGGCCAGAGTCCTACCCAGGCTCGCACTTCATGCGTGGAGGCCGTCGGATAGGTGTTGACCCGTGAGTGTGACCAACCCTGAACAGAATGGGTCTTCGTGGCCAACTCAGCAAGGGCCTTCCTGAGGTGACGGGCTCGCCCGTTGTAGTCGACAACCCAAGTAGTAGCTGAATCGTGAGTTACGCCGATCCGAGAACAAAATGAATCTAATGGCCTAAGCTGCACGAAACCATTCGCTCTGGCATCTGTGTACTGAATTTCAAGTCTTTAAGAGGGTGCTGTACGAAATTTCTCAAATTAGGGTCTAGCGTTTTAGTTATTCCGCTAAAACTACGCTAATAAAAGCAGTGACAAAAAACACTCGTTTTTATCAACAAGTCATTTATAAGGTGAGATAATAAATTTGGAAATAGTTTGCGTAGTTTTTTATAAAAACACCCGAGATAATATACAAAAACGGGCGCGGGGTCCGGGGTTTTAGTCCTTACTGGGAAAATAATAAATAATTTGAATTACAAATTATTATAACAGAAAGTTAAATGACATATCTTCACTATAAAATATTTAAATTTCAATTATTGTAATAGGATTTTATACAATAAATCCCAGAAAATCAGGTATCAGATTCTCCATACATTTTTTGTATGGGCTAGCCGCGTTAATAAATACACAGGCGCGCTATGAAATAGATTCACTTCTCTGGTGCTATTGGAAGTGAGAGCACGTATCTTTCGGTTAGCTTTTATCAGTTCGTGCTCACGTAATATTTTATTCTTCTACACCGCAGTACCGCGTCGTCACGCGTCGTCACTAAAAAGCAAACAGCAGTAAGTTTTTAAGCTATTGCATAGCTTTTATCGCGGGCCTAGGCCAGCGTGGCGACCGAAAGAAGAAATTTCTTAACGAAAATTAATGATTTTAAACTGATAATTACGTCTAAACGAGTACTGCTTACGATTCGAAAAAAAATTATGTTAAACAAGAACATTGTCCTAATATTCTTAACTTTGAATATTTTAGATTTTGTTTATATTACATAGTGTAATTAATTTGTGAAATTAGGTCTAACCGAACACAAAAACGACTACTACGCAAATACTATCTGGCGTATTATTATGAAACCTGCACCATTTTAAAGATAATTTAATTATCCATCTTTTTATCTACGATTTTTTTCGAATTATCCGGTTTTTTTGCTTTATTGAATAAAAAATTTGTGCGCGGCGCTCTATCGGAAGACGTTTAAATTATTCCGAATCATTTGCTTTCGCAGCCGCAAATGATTCGGAATAATTTCAACGCTTTCCGATAGAGCGCAGTTATCTGATATCAGAAAAAATAAAATAAATAAATAATTGCATAAAAAATGCTATGCAATAGCTTTACCACGGCAGTCCCCGAGTGCCACACGTATTTTTTTATGTTTTTTATATTTGTTTTTTTTAATGGATGTTTATGGCATCTTTGTTATAGCTTATTATAATACTCTAAATGTATTTTAGTTATGGGGAAGCGCAAGAAAACATATTTCGTGAAAACACGACAAGAAAAAGCAAAGATAAAGAAACTATTGACAAAAAGGTTAGTTTCATATTCTAAACTATTTTGGTTTTGGTAGATTCAGTACCTTCAGTACATATTTTTCCCATTTAGTGTGGACAAAAGAGGTTATAGTTCATATTTAGTATTTAATATATAGGTACTGTCAATTTTGAGTACACTATTTGTAATTTTCGCAAATCTTTATAGTATAGGTTTTAGTGTAAATATTATTTGTGATTGTTGCTGTGTTTTTTTTATAATAAAATAAAAACATGAAATATGAAATGTATGGAAACGCATGTACGCATTTTGGGCGTAAATGTTACGGCGTCCATTGTAATTTGAGCGCTCTCTCGCTGAGATACGTGATAAGTGGTTGGCTGTAAGATATTTAGCTTACAAAGAGCATTGATAGGATATGCACTGATTTAAGGTTGCGACACGTCATTTAAACCAGAAAAAGCACTGGAATATTAAAATCAAACAGTCTTTGAAAATATTCAAAACTATAGAATACTTATAAATATTTTGAAACCATAGAAAATAAAATAATTTGAAAATCATTTTAAAATTAAATAGTGTTTGAAAATATTCAAAACTATAGAATACTTAGAAATATTTTGAAACTATTGAAAAATAAAATAATTTGAAAATCATTTTAAAATCAAATAGTCTTTGAAAATATTCAAAACTATAGAATACTTAGAAATATTTTGAAACCATAGAATAATAAAATAATTTGAAAATCATTTTAAAATCAAATAGTCTTTGAAAATATTCAAAACTATAGAATACTTAGAAATATTTTGAAACCATAGAATAATAAAATAATTTGAAAATCATTTTAAAATCAAATAGTCTTTGAAAATATTCAAAACTACAGAATAGGTACTGAGAAATATTTTAAAACCATAGAAAAATAAAATCATTTTAAAATCAAACAGGCTTTGAAAATGTTCAATATCATAGATATTCAATAGTATAGAGAGAGTTTAAAAAAAATTGAAACTTGAGATTTTTTATTTTTCTTTTATTTTAACTTCATCTCATACATTGTTCACCTTGATCGATCAGTAGAAAATTTACATCTCATCATTGCGTCACATCACAAAAATAACAATTTTCAATCACATTAATTTGCAATCGCTACGTTACATTATTTAAAATATTAAATTAAAATTATCGCAGAGTTCGGAAGACCACCACGGGGCCGCGAAACCACCGCGGGGTTTCATCCGCCCTACTACGGCATCACAGGAAGACTCGATGGCCGCATTAAGTGCGACACACAAGTCCTCTGCGGTACTACTAGAAGGCGATGGAAAGGCCTCAAAATTCTCGCAGAGGACTTCACCAAACCGGTCCCAGTTAATGTCGTCGGTTCGATATCGCCACTCGGATTGTGGCGTGGGGGGAACGCGACGGCCGATGCCAAATGACACCAGTCTGCGGTCCGAAGAAGAAAGGTGCTCGTGAACTTTCCAATTGTTCATCCAACGGGCGAATCCCGGGGAGCACAGAGTGAAATCCACAAAACTCCTCTTCGAAACTGTTTAAAAGTGGCATTCATTAATTTATTTCTTTATTAATTTTAATTACATATTTGAAGTTGTTCAAAAATATATAATCACATTAAGCCGCGAAATCTATCTGTACCTTCTTTCCGTCGGAAGTAGTTTATTTATAGTAGTAGTAGTAGTAGATGGAGTGGGGGGCTTGTTTCCAGCCCTTGATGTCACCTAGATCTGTAAGGTCTTTTGTAACTACCCACTGTGTGGTTAGGTCAATTGTCAGCTAGTAGCCCGGTACTTCTTACCAGACTAAGTAGGTCTCTGACCTTCAAGTTGGGCAGATCGCTGGGTTCGAGAAAGGCTCGTCCCAGTAAACTGTGTCTTTTCGCGGCGAGCCCTGGACAGCGGCCAACAATGTGTATGCTGTCTTCAGGTTCCTCGCCACATATTCGGCAATCCTTGCTCTCAGAGTTTATTTATAAAGGTAACTGCTTTTTTAAATAATTAAAGTTTTGGTGTAGCTATTTATACCTATAATAATTACTGTTTTTTATCCTTCTCGACATACATTTTATCCTCGTACTGATGAGAATAACAATGTTATAATTGTTTTAAGCATTATCCATTTTTATTTCTTTACTCAGAATCATAAAGTATCTGCTATCCTGATAGTGGAAGCGGTTCGTCTCATATTTTGAAAGAATACTGTAAATTCTGATAAAAGCAAATCCTTTTGCACACGTGTGGTCATTAGACCAAAATAGTCTATTTGACCTGCCGCTCCGACATATTTGGCCCAGCGGACTCGAAATGGCGGCAATTTTCCAAGATGGCCGCTAATAAACCAAAATGATTATTCTCGTGTTGATTTTAAAGACCCATGGGTCGTTTTCGGTTATTTTGGCGTCGTACATTTCAAATATGATGCTGAAAATATAAACATAAATAAATATAAATAAATAATTCCTTACAAACAAGGTAGAATGTGTACAATCATTTATATATAGTGTAGTATAGTGTAGTATAAAACGGTCACGGTACATTTATTTTGACCAGTTCTGATGATGATACCAAGTACAAAAGTTTAAGTTTTCTGGCCAAAGGTACAAATATGTTCAAATCGGTTTAAAATACGTTCAAAGGTTGTTCAAAATACATGTAGTCGTCATATTTGAGCCAGCGACTACAAATTCAAAGTCAAAGACCCATTCACATATTCTATATATAGTTCAAATTTTCCATGTTTTCTAGGTAGCAAATTTCAGAAATTACTTAAAGCATACACAAAATTATTCTCTCGTTTGACTTTTTTGACAGTTTTGACTTTAGATTCGTCTTTTCCAGTGTGCAAATACTCAAAAAAGACGCGTATAACATAACGGTAACGTGAAAGTAAATGTTTATAATCCTGTTCAAAATTAACTAAATTTATTTTTATTGCCATATTTAAAATATGGAAATACGACCCCAAAATAGCCGAAAAGGCCCATGGGTCATTAAAATCAGCATGAGAAAAATCAGTTTGGTTTATTAGCGACCATCTTGAAAAACGGCCGCTATTTTGAGTACGCTGGGCAAAATATGTCGGAACGGCGCGGCGGGTCAAATCGACCATTTTGGTCTAATAAATACGTGTGCAAAAGTTTTTTCATTTTTCACAATTTGCAGTTTTTGTTATTTGCAATTTGCTATGAGAAATAAAATTATAAAATACGGGTTACTTCACTTTGGCGGGTGACCGTCTGCTCAGCGTTATCAATGTATGCGATTTACTCACATGTGCGTGGCCGCCGCCGGCAAGCGTAAATTACCCACATTTGTGTAACGGGATAGGCTCGGAGCCCTCTTAAGTCCGAGATTGAAACATTACTAGGGTGCCCCATGGTAGACCGATTTCAACCACAACCTTTCAATTCTTGCCATGACAGAATGATGCCTGGATGCCAAATTTCAGCTCGATCGGATCAGGCGTTTCACGGACGCTATCGTGGAGACACACACACACAGCCTCGCAGATTTAAATCTGGAAATAGTCTTATTCGTTTTGGCGGGAGGGGGGAGGGGTCAAAATAGATATTTCCGTCTTTATCTCGTTTTTTTGCGCGTTCACTATACTTTCCCTTCTCGTCAGTTGATGGACCGGGAAAGGAAAAGAAAGAAAGAAAGAAAGAAAGAAGAGTGTCAAAATGAAAATAAAAAAGTTTGCATTATTGCATAATTACTAAATAATATTGACTGTTTTGCAGTATCATCTGCGCTACCGTCGTTTCCATGATAGTCATCGACCCTATTAGTTCAAAACGACCAAATAAGTTTAAGCAAGGATTCCAAATTTCTTGGTCTTGTGATTGATAATAAATTAAACTGGAAGTCGCACATAAATGAACTTAGTAGTAGCCTCTCGTCTGCGATATATGCTGTGCGCAAAATTAAATACTTAGCTGGAGAATCTGCATCCCTCTCAGCATATCATGCCTGCTTCCATTCGTGAATAGCCTACGGTATAATTCTATGGGGAAACTCCACTGATAGCTCTCGAATATTTATACTCCAAAAGCAGGCAGTAAGAGCCATCGCGGGACTAGCGCGAAATACTCACTGCGTTCCGTACTTTAAAAAATATAAAATAATAACTATGGTACCTGAATATATTCTTCGGTGTTTAATTTATGCGAGAACCAACGTCACAAAACGTGATCTAAATGGTGATCAGCACACCCATGACACTCGCCACCGGTTAAATATTGCCCTTCCCAGAGTGCATTTAACACAGACTCAAAAGTCCTTCAATTACGTTAGTTTTAAGCTTTTTAACTGCCTCCCACTCCAAACTAGACTTCTGGAGTTAAAAATTTTCGAGAGTTTTATAAAAAGAAAATTGGCATCCACACATGCTTTCTATACGATGGACGAATTCTATAGCTGTGCTGAATCGTTTGGAGTATAAATAGTATTTGTATATAAGATTTAAAAAGTTTAGGGCATGAAATGCTATTTTGCAATATTGATAGGTTTTTTTTTCGAACATCGATGTCTAACCATCGATGTTTTTGATATATCTCATATCTTTGTCTATCCCTAGCTAAAAGCAATCATAATCGGGAACCAATATTATACGAATAGAAAGTAATAATTAGGTGTTTATTCATTCGAGTATCTTATTATTACAAGAATACATCTGTACTCGTAGACGAGGTTCTTTCTTAGCAAGCACACGTCAATCAACTAAGCAGCCGATTATAATGGCTTTCGTAGCCTTCGACGGCTTCAGAGACTCCTCCCTGTAAGCACTAATCAGGCCATGTTTCAAAGTTTGTTACTGCCGTTGCTTGATTATACTTATGTCCAAGGACGTATACCCCCCCCCCTCGGTTTTTTTTACCCGACTTAAAAAAAGAGGAGGTTATCAATTCGATTGTATCTTTTTATAACACGCTTTTATTAGGTCGACCTGTATGTAAGTATGTAATGGAATCTAAGGTAACTAATTTAACTATCTTCCAAGGATCGTAGCGTCATGAAAATTGGCAGCTGTATGTAGTTCTGATGACAATACAATAATATGGTACTGTCGCACTGATCTGATGATGGAGTCGGAAGATATGAACTGGAACTTCATGATGGAACATCTTATCATAGCTGTGTTTGGAATGAACTTTGACCACAATTAGGTTTCAAGGTCTGATGATGTGGTTTTTACGTGCATTTATAAAAGCGTGTTTTTAGTGTTTTTTTTAAAAACTAATAATTTATTATTTACGTTTGTCTCTGCCAGAACTCTGCCATTTATGAAGCGATTTGTAAAATTCTTTTTTTATATGAAAGTATATCTTCCAGATTGGTCCCATTTTTCCCAAAATCATATTTTGATGATGGGATCCATGAGAAATTAAGGAAACTCCTCAAATGTTATTTAATAAAAAATAATGTCGAGAAAAAGTTGAGAATCTGGGAGAATCCGCGAATTATGTATTTAGTGTCAGGCCCGTATCCAAGGGGGGGGGGGTAGTTGGCATTCTCGGATCCGATAGTCCCCCTTGAATTCCGGTGTATTTTCGTTTTATTGTACGGGCAAATTCAAGTTTGGTGGGTGCTGCGCGCGTTGTTTTAGTTAATGTCTATCCCCCCCCCCCCTCTCTCAACTGAAGTCGGGATACGTGCCTGCTGATGTCGCATATCTGGACATCGTCGAGATCAATCTGGATTAGGTGGGGGGGAATGCAGAGCCGGTGCCGGATTATCCAATCGGCCAAGTAGGCACCGGCCTATGACCCTCCTACCTTCAACGAGGCTTTTACAGGGGCTAGGAAGTTACCCTCACTTTCAAATCAGAATGATATTATTTGCATCTAAAATACAAAAAGAATCACTTTTCTCGCACTCTTTATAACGATATCGTGCCATTCTGTCTCCCATGGAATGAACGTAAAGACTGCGGACAATACAATCCACAGTCAAGCTACACCAACGACCCGTAGAAGTCCAACGCCTGACCGCGAGACACTTGCAAGTGCAACAATTGGGACAATCTCGCGCACTTACTACCAGATGTAGATTTTCTCCATCCTCCAGTCTGCTCTCGGATTCGAGGTCGCTTGCGAGGCCTCTACATGACGTAAGTGGTATTTGGCACGGCCCGGTGGCATAGCGGTTAGGTCGCCTGACCTTACATTGTAAGATTTCGGTTTCGATTCCCGGATGGGTCACAATTTTCCATTGAGATAAAATTAACGGAATTGCATTTCAGTTCTGTCGATCGAATGCAATAACAAGACACACACTTACACACATGTACACTTTCACATTCACATTGCCAATTTTTTTTTTAAAGAATAATTTCTTCTTCTTCTTCTTCTTATTTGTGGCAATTCCTCGCAGCTTGGTTGCTGGCGATTTTGCCAATATGGTAAATTTTTCTTCGTTTTTATTTTTTTTTTCCCCTGTGTTGACAAAATGGGGTGAGAACTACGGTTAGTAGCCAACCTACGGACAAAGGATAACACTGCTTACATAAAGTACTTAACATAGGAAATACAATATATAAACTTAAGAAGGGATGCCTGATAGGGAATAATTTAGTTAATAATTTAGACGATGAGACATAAGTAATTTTTTTTTTTTCAAAATCAAAATTATTTATTGAGTTCAAATTATGAGTACATTCAATTTACAAAAGTTTTAACCTAACTAGGCTGCCGCCTGTTCCAAGGTAGCCAATTTATTTTAATTATCCTAAGAAATCTATAATATTATATTTATATAAATAAACAAAATCATACATAATGTAACAGAAATGTCTTAATTGCCTTATAAAAATTCGTAGGAAAATGTCATGAAAATTGTCAATATTATTTTATTTTAAAACATGATAAAAATTAATATACATTCATATATGTATTAATAAGTATTAATATGTATTATTAATATACAAAATAAATTCAGAAAAATTCAAATAAAACTACATTTAGAAATAATCAATTTATATTACTACATATACTATTATGTTTTTATTATAAAGATTCAATTATTTAATAAGGTGTTAAATGTCTGCATTTGTACAATTTAAGAGGTAGGCACTTAAACTATTTTTAAATTTATATGATATTTTAATGTCTTTAATGTTTGGTGGTAGGCAATTATAAAGTTTGGGGGCAAGATAAGAGAAACTGGATTGGCCAAAAGCGGATCTCCTGAGTGGTATTGCAAAATTTGTTTGTGTCGATCTTCTTGTTACACGAGATTGCTGGCTTTTTTTCTGTTCTCCTAGCTCACTCTGGAATTTAGTGAGAGTTACCAGCACAAACATTTTTCTCACACTCAACACTCTATACTCTCGGAAAAGGTCATCGGAAGAATATGTTTGGGGTTTTTTATTGATCACCCTCAGTATATTTATATCAGCATTTATACATACATAATAATTACAAATCAACCACCATATGTTATATGCTGTGTAGAACTATATTCCTCGCGGAGTCTAGTCATCTGCAGTGTTTCTAATAGATAGGATTTAAACCACTCTAGCGCATTTTCTCCGAGTCCGATCCGTTTCAGTTTAATGGAGGAAAAGATATATTGGGAATAGATCTTGGGAAGTAGCTTTTAGTTTAGGGAGAGTTGGTCTTATTATGCGGTCTGAGGTGCTGGAATAGTAAGAGAAGGGAGGTGGAATCAGGATTAGGATTAGGGGCGGCACCCCCAACGCCAGCCGAGACCGAAGCCACACCCCGGCACCTGGCCACTGTGACAATGTGCCATCCATCAGCTCCTGCTTGCAGCCAAAAATCCACCGTATTCAGTAGCTTTTTCCACTGACCCGAGGCGCCTATGAGAGGAAAGAATAATCGATCATTAATTTTTTAGCTTCTCATAATCTGACATTTAGATGTCACAGAGAATCTCTTATGGCAGACGACGACACTAGAAATTCTGGTAACTTCATAGATTTCTTTAAACTGATAGCAAAAGTTAATCCTTCATTACGGGAACATATGAAACGCATTAGTAGCATACAACTTGCACACATCTAAGCCATTCAAAATGAATTAATCGCACTAATGTCAAAAACTTCTCACTTATCCAGGTCAAAATCCCTTCGAAGCCATGGTACCACCACCAGCCATTTAGTCGGAAAGAGATCGATAGTCTGCCGCATGAGGATCGGACATTGCTCCACCCCATCGCACCTCCACCGTATTAAAGTTCTCGCGTCTCCGCAATGCGATTGTGGACACTGGGATTGCACGCTGGACCATCTATTCTTTATATGTCCTTTCCTCAATAACTATCCGAGTTTTATCCCAGACCTTATAAAGTATAACATCCATCTCCCTCTATGTGTTCTTCACTTGTTATCCCTTAACTCTCCCAAAATATATAAAGTAATATGTAAATTTATCTCCCTTAATAATATTTCTGTATAGTGTAATAGCACATTTCACATCATTTCCTTGTTTGATCATCCCCAATAACTATGTTTTATGCTATATATACCTACATTTCTATAAATAAGTATCCCTTGTTTCAGTATTGTGCCGTCTTACACATTAACAACTAACTTAGATGCCCTCCGAAAACGACTTGGCAGAAAAGCACCGACCATCGGTGATTGCCTTAAAGTAACAAGAAGAATAAGAAGATTAACGTCAAAACAGTTATCGATCAAGTGATTTGTAGGGTAAAAGAGGCAAAATATTATTCTTTTTCTACTACAGTCTCGACTACACTAGAGACTGTAGTAGAATTGAACAAATTTCAGTTATCTTATGATTTTGTAATACATCAACCGGCACAATAGAAGAAAACTTTATCGGATTTCTTGCTGTCACTGAGACACCTGGAGAATATTTAACTAATACTGGGAGAGCTAGAATAATAATAATAATAATAATAAAAGTACGTGTGGCACTCGGGGACTGCCGCGGTAAAGCTATTGCATAGCATTTTTAACAACTTATGCAATTATAATTATTTATTTATTTTATTTTTTCTGATATCAGATAACTGTGCTCTATCGGAAAACGTTGAAATTATTCCGAATCATTTGCGGCTGCGGTAGCAAATGATTCGGAATAATTTAAACGTCTTCCGTTAGAGCGCCGCGCACGATTTTTTTATTCGATAAAGCAAAAAAACCGGATTATTCGAAAAAAATCGTAAATAAAAAGATAGATAATTAAATTATCTTTAAAATGGTGCAGGTTTCATAATAATACGCCAGATAGTATTTGCGTAGTAGTCCTTTGTGCGTTCGGTTAGACCTAATTTCACAAATTAATTACACTATGTAATATAAACAAAATCTAAAATATTCAAAGCTAAGAATATTAGGAAAATGTTCTTGTTTAACATATATTTTTTTCGAATAAGCAGTACTCGTATAGACGTAATTATCAGTTTAAAATCATTAATTTTCGTTAAGAAATTTCTTCATTCGGTCGCCGCGCTGGCCTAGGCCCGCGATAAAAGCTATGCAATAGCTTAATAATAAAACTCTTTATTCTTAAGAAAAGGCGAGCTTATTGCCTGCAGGCAATATTTTAGAGCTAACCTATACTACTGTAAGAACATTATTTGCGAGTAGACTACATAACTTAACCTATATAAAGAGTATGACAAATAAAATAGAGGAGGATAGAAAGAAGTATATACTTTACTCTTTGTGGGCACAGATTTGCCACATCAAAATAATCTAACACCTATAAGGACGCTAAAGTTTTAAAAGGAGGGGAATGGGAGGGGAAAGGGAATTTATCTGGAGGATTTCAAATGCTCTCTGAGTCTGTTTTTAAAAGTTGTTATGCTTGGCGCGGTTCTCACATTTTTCGGCTAAGCATTAGTAAGCATTCCAAAGACGGGCTCCATGCACGGTGAAAGAGAATGAGAAGAAGTCACTGCTGTGGCTAGGGATAGAGAGTAGCAGATTGTTTTTTGATCCCAGAGGGCGTTCATGAGCCGATAGTGCAGTAAATCTGCCGGTAAGATAATTGGGAGCGACGCCATCCAAGATCTTGAAAAGCATACAGAGAACTCGCATGTCTCTTTTCTCCCGGGTCGACAGCCAGTGAAGCTTCTCTCTGTACTCCGTGATGTGGTCAAATTTTCTGAGGCCATGGATATACCGAATGCAAACATTCTGGAGACGCTCAACTTTGGTGGATAACTCCTCTTTGAGGTCGAGAAATACGACATCTCCATAATCCAGAAGGGGGAGGAGAGCAGACTGACAAATCGTAATCTTGCTCACCTCCGGGAGGATATTTTTCAGCCTATTCAGCGAATGAAATCGGCCGAAGAGTTTGCGTCGCATTTCTCGAATATGTGGCCGCCATGAGAGGTTGTCGTCCATATCGACACCGAGGTTTTTAACCTCGAAACTGAAAGGGTAGATATTAAAAACTGTCGTTACGAAGGATACGAGAATGGTGCAAATATGGTAGGCGTAAATAGTGGTGTTAAAACTCGAATTAAGGTTTTAGGTTTAATACTTTATTCATTTATTTTTGTACATTTAGCCCCATTGTTATCAATGTTATAAGTAACTCGGAAAAAATGAACACCGAAATGCAGCTAATGCTCAGTGCCCACCTAACTACAATACAATACAATACAATACAATCAACTACTCCAGTAGATAGGCATTCCTACACTTGGATGCATCACAAAATTAAATGCTAAAAATTTAATTATTAAAAACATAACTATCATGATAGTCGTCATGGCTGTAATATTATATTCAATATTACCTACATACAAATAATCAAAATATACTAATATGATTTAAGAGTCAGGGAGAATAATATATTAAAATAGAAATGCAAATTCTATGTAAAATAATCAAAAAATATATATTTTATTGTCAATCCAGCAATATTCCTTTGTATTTTTTTTTTAAATGAATAGATGTATAATAAATTATATGAAGATTAGAATGTCAGCTATCATAATACCATTATGTTTAAAACTTTACGCATTTCATTAACTAGGACTAAAGTGTCCCGTATCTAGGCGGATCAGAGTAAATAATTGAAACACATAGATAACTTTTTGTAACGGATTGATTGTTTTTTATTATTTTTAATATATTTCTATAAGGAAGTTCCCATGAAGAATAATACCAAAACGTCAATTATTTAATAGGCTCCGTTTTAGTATATTTTTAGACCCTGAATTAGGCACCAAAAGGAAACGGAATGTATCTAATGATCGTATCGTCCATAGCGCATATAATAAATATCTGTGATCCGTGACTTTGACAGGCCGGCAAACGAATGGCCAATTGTAGGTCAGTGAGATGATGTTCCAACTTTTACTGTCTGCACAGTCACTTAGCAGAACTATTGAAAAATATTGTTGAATATTTTGCAACGACAGCCGGTCTGGCTCGACGTGTGAATAAGCGGCGAGCAAGAGACACTTTCTTATTATATCATCGCTTGATAACACACATCACCGCGAGCCGACATTGGGTACAAACATTTTTTATACGACTGCCAAAAAACAGTGTACCTAATGTGTTCAGGGATCATCTAAGCATGTTTTTCGTTTCTTAACTGCAGTATAGGAACCTCTCTCCAAAAAAGATTAAAAAAATATAGACTAATAGATTGTTTCATTTTAATGCTAAATCTGGAAGAAAATTGTGTCGGTCGCTATAAATAAGCGAGATATAGGCATTCAAAGTTTAAATTTATATGTAAACAAACAGGCCAAAATAAAAAAATAAAAATTCGCCACGCTATATTCACCACGCTGATTCCGAATCTTCCATAATCTTTAATCGATCTCAATAAATAAGCGAGATATAGGCGTTCAAAGTTCTCATTCCAATGTCAAGAAAGTCGCGGCCATTTTGTTTGTACATACCGTGTGGGACACTTTCGACTATATCGTAATATCGATACCAATTAGCGATATTACAGAAATTTTGACAATTTACAGAGTTTTTAGATTAATCGAAATGTTTTGAAAAAAACGATCGGAAAAATACATATGTTCCCGAATCTTAAAAAAGGGAACTATTTTCGATGTTTTTTCAATGACTGCATATTGATGACAAAAGATATCCTGAAATGTAGTTTGTTTCAGGTTACCTTTAGTCATCAATACACCAAGTCATTTCAAAAATTGTCCAATTGTTTTAGATGATCGCTAACACATGGTGTTAATTTGATATTGAAGAAATTTAGTTTGGTTTCAGGTCACCTTTTGTCATCATAACCAGTCATTTTCTAAAAACCTCGAAAAAAATCCGAATTATCGCTAACACATTGTCATGTTAACATCATTAGCCCCGCAGGCAAATTTTTTTTCGAATTTCGCGCAAAATTCGAAAAAAAATTTTTGCTTGCGGTGATGTTCAAATATTTGAAAATTTTCTATTGTTTCAGGATACCTTTTGTTATCAAAACTCACAGTCATTGAAAAAAACCTCGAAAATAGTTTCATTTTTTTAAATATCCCACATGTTTTTTCACGACCATGCCATCATTTTTGTAATATCGTGAACTCGCGATATATCGACTATTTGCCGACACTACTTATGAAACAATATGGCCGATCTGTTGACGTTTAGTATGCAAATTTTGAATGCTTATTTATTGAGAACGACAAAATATTATAATATTTTATTTTTAATAAAATATACGTGGCGAATATAGTCCGGTGACGTTTAAAAATTAACAATCTAGGAGAGGTTCCTATACTGCAGTTATACATTTTCCGTTTCTTTATTCCACCATAACTTCTAAACGCTTGAAACTATTTAGAAGTGTGTAGTAATGTTAGAATCGTTAATGTTATGTCATCCCAGGGTCATAGGAAACCTCAACTGTCAAAATATCAAGTAAACAGTTGTCTAAATGTCCAAATGTCAATAAATTAGGATAAATATAACGTGTTTAGTTTCAAATGAAAGATCTAATTAAGTACATTCCGAAAATATACGCGGATCAATACATAAACCACAAGTATTTCATAAAAAACCCGTAATATAAATAATTATAAATACAATAGTTCCCTTTCTGTAACAGCAGTCGTGTTTTATATTATTTTTAATATATTTACTGGTTGCCTTTAGCACAATTACATATTATTGTTGAAGTTTTCACAATGATATAAAAATAAATTATAGAAGCATCGCACAGGGAGAGTTTTAAATGTATTGTTTGGGATGAGGTTACAATGGAAATCGGAAGTTAACAAGAACAATATTTTTAAAAATAAAAAACATTTACAAACCGTTACAAAAATGTACTATTGTATCTATATTATGGTAGAATAATTGACACGTTGCGCTGGAAAACACTGTTTTTGGAATACAAATTCTTTGTTGAAACAAAATTCAATCTCAAAGAAAAAAAATCGTTAGTTGACGTTTGTTATCGTTTTGTTTACGCGTGTTATCTTTATAAATAACCAGTGCTTAAACCTTTGAGGGCTATAAGCTTTGCGGTAGAGTATGATTTTTTTTGACGTGACAACGCCTTATAATTCGATGGAGCCGGCTGCACACACGAAAAAACATGACTCATGCGGCGTTACCTCGCTCTGAGGCGTTCCATTTAATATATTTCGTTCGAATAGTAAAGCCGTTGAAGAAATTTGAAGAAAGAATATAGGTATTTTCGTTGCTACGTCTTGCCGAAAGTTAAATATCACACAGGTTTAAAAGTTGTAAATAAAAGTTGTAAAACAATTGCTCAACGCACATTTATACTTGTAAAAACTATGTACCTACATTGTAAAAAAAAAGAACATTGACATAATTGTATTTATGCGTACAAATAAATGTAACTTGATCAATTCAATTGCGATTTCCATTTACCTCCGTCTCTATATCCATACAAAATATCTATCAAACAAATAAAATTAAAATTTTCTTTTGAAAAATGCAACCATTCCATCAGTATTTTCTTATGACGTCACGTTCAACTATCGTCAGTAAACCGACTTTACAGACAACCGATGTTTTTACATATTATAAAACTGTTAAAGGGCGATGTAAATAACATGTATGTCAAGTTTTGTGAAAATTGTTTCAATAGATTTTGTATAAATTGATGAGACGTAAGTGAAGAGGTGGGGGCTAACATAGTGCCAAGCGCCATTTCTGCAACAATCGAGCTGGTGGAGAATTCTGGTGAGGAAAAGTAAGAACTATGATTCCACCGACAGAGCGCGCGGGAGTCTTCCTCCTTCCACTGGGCAATGTCCCTTTAGCGGGTCTTCACCGGCCGGGCTCATTACCCAGCTTTCAGAGAGTGGAGTCGCAGGGCTGCGCAGGAATCTCTTATCCTCGGCTTCGCGCCGACAGCCGCCATCGCATACAATCGCAATGAGAACAATATCGGATTGTGTTATTAGGGTTCAAATTGTTAATATGATTTTATACAGAATAATGACGTTCTAATCGTATTTTTTTTGGATTATATGGAATTTTGTTGAAACTCCAATACTCAATCGCATGTTCCTTACGGTTGTTACAAAAATAACAGTATACTGTAGCTTCAACATGATTCATGTTCTGACTTACGAACTTACGTATGAAATGACATACTGTCATGTTAGAACTGAGGTAACCACGTAATGAAATAACATTACATTTTGTTAAGCCATCGTTTTGAAAAGAGACGGCAATATCAAAATGTTGAAACAACATTCTAGGTTGTTGGGAGCTACGTAAGTACGGATAAATTTACAAATAATGCTGATCCATCTAGACATTACAATGTACGAGTAAGTACAATAAAATATGTAGGTATGTTACTTCATTACATCAGTATACAATCCCATTCAGTACGTACTTGCTACAATACAGCGTAGGCAGTATCATTACTGGAATGGTTCCACAACATTCCTGTGAAATAATAAATACCTACCGTTAAGCGTTATGTTAATTCATACGTATGAACCACAGTCCATGTTGCCCGTAGACCCGTGCTCGCATAATATTTAACTTTCCCAAACTTACTAGTACCTTTAAATGTGTGTTTGACAACTGGCATAGTGCTAATCACTTAAACATAGTTTTATTTTTGGTAAAGTGGACAATTGTGTAAAACGAAAAACATGTACAATTATTAATTGTTCATTTCTAAGCTTCCACGACCTTGAAGTGCGTAGCATTTGAGAAGCCGAACATAACTAAGTCTGTCTTAGAAAATAGCTAAGTCTGTCTGAGAGTCTGTGGTGTGTCTGTGTGTGTATTCCTCCACGATAGTGCCGAAACGCCTCATCCTATTGAGTTTAAATTTGGCATGCAGGCATCATTTGGTGGGAGTGCTAGTCATACTTTAATCTCTAAATATTTGTCGTAGAGGCTTGTGATTCGTTACGCAGATGCCTCTTTCGGCCGAAACCACATTGGTTGGAATATCTCGTATACAATCCATCGTATATCGGTCGCCGGCGACGCCATTTTTTATAACTACCGCAGTATTAGGGACAATACTACATCATATTGGAAAATAGCCATTTTAATACCACGGAAATACTACAAAATACAAAAATATACTACATTTGCTATCATAGTCACTAATTAGCAAGGGGGGAGGGGGTTGGAGGTTGGGGGAGGGGGGAAGGGGGATAAGGTTAGGTTAGGTTTTTATAAATACCGCAGTATTAAAGAGAATACTACTTCATGTTGGAAAATAGCCCTATTTTTATTCCACGGAAATACTACAAATTGAAAAATATACTACATTTGCTATCATAGTCACTAATTGGCAAAGGGGTAGGGGGTCGGAGGTTGGGGGGAGGGGGGGGGAAGGGGGATAAGGTTAGGTTAGGTTTTTATAAATACCGCAGTATTAAAGAGAATACTACTTCATATTGGAAAATAGCCATTTTAATACCACGAAAATACTACAAATTTAATAATATACTACATTTGCTATCATAGTCACTAATAGGCAAGGGGGGAAGGGGTCGGAGGTTGGGGGGAGGGAGGAAGGGGGGTTAGGGGGTGGTGCGAGGGTTGATGGTTTGCGCCCGAAGGGTGAGGTAGTTGTCTGCTTGCCGGATAAGTTTTGGCGATGACACAACCGTTTTTATTTTAACATTTTGGATTATGTATTATTTATTAGTAAAAATATAATGGCAGCCTAGTAGACGACCACTGCAGTCGCGGCGTCTCTTATCAATAAAGACTGACGTAACTCACGCATGGATGCTGCCGAGAACTTGGTCACTGGCAAAAAGACAACTTATATCCGAATAAAATATCGCTTTCGGCATTCGACATACTGACACACTTTTACGTCGCACGTTTAATTAACAAAATAACTTAAACACCGCCGCACCGATTTCTGAAACATTTTCTGCACTATTATTGCTTTTTGCTCCGGCCATCCCTACAACCGCCCAACTCTACTAGATTCAAAAAAATGCACTTCAGCTGTCCAGTTTTTCAAAAGACCTATTTATTTATTTTATTTTTATTGGAATTATCAAATTAACCATTCACAATTGTTGCGCCAGAGCCGATAATTAGATGAAAATGAAACAAACTTTTCCAGACAGACAACGCGCCAATTTGCCTCGGGCGGTTTTGGACCAGAGACAATCGCTCTTCTTTATTTGACAGCTCCAATACAGCGAATGTTGCCCAGATGGGCATACATAATATGACTATTTTACAACAACAATACGTATAATATTAAAACGAATGGCAGAAACTTTCTTCTTTCTCTTTCCTCTTTCATTCACTGGCTAGTGCTGCCCAACTGGGATATACCCGTTCCAGGGCAAGCAATTAATATTTTTACATTTAAAACAAGGGTCGATGAACCAACCAAACACAATAAAAAAAATATAATTTAAAAAAATATATAGATAATAATAATAAATACATATAAAAAATATATAAAAATAACAATATTATATAGGAAATAGAAATACTAAATACATTAGAATACACATATACATATATACACAATATATGTAAAGTCAACTTCAACTTATTCTACTATACATCGATCATGGCATGGATAGATAAACGCTTTCTTGCAACAGCCATTTATTTATTTTGCTTTTAAACAAATGACAATTGGGGCTGGTTTTTATGTCACTGCTTAATTTATTATAAAGTCTTATAGCTATGAAAGAGTAGTGTCGCTGTCCGAAAGTCGTCTTCATCCTAGGTACATACAAATTAACACGAAAAAATATTGCGTTCATTTATAATACTAACATACTTTTACATCGCGGGTATAATTAAGAAAATAACTTAAACAGTACCGCACCCTTTTTTTGAAACATTTCCTGGACTAGTAGATATTTATTTTTGCTACGCCATCCCTATAACCGTCCAACTCTACGAGAATCGAAAAAGGCGGTTTTGCTGTCTGTCAAAAGATCCCTGGAAAAACATATTATTATTGCGTTCATTTATAATACTGATACACTTTTACATCGCACGTTTATTTACAAAATAACTTTTTAATTGCAAAATAAATATTTTTGGATTAATATGGATTTTTCCTCCGCTATACCTACAACCGCCCAAATAAGTATACGAGATTAAAAAAGGCGGTTTAGCTGTCAAATTTGTCAAAAGATCCCTGAATAAAAATGCGCGCTACGCCCCCCCCCCCCCCCCCCTACCCGACCACTAACCCCCTTCCTTCGCGCGGCAATCCCCCTCGGGGGTGATAGT
The DNA here is from genome assembly GCA_944548615.1 of Micropterix aruncella. NCBI lineage: Eukaryota > Metazoa > Arthropoda > Insecta > Lepidoptera > Micropterigidae > Micropterix > Micropterix aruncella. The sequence goes on along the minus strand of OX155975.1, from coordinate 17,912,587 downwards.
GAAAGTGTTCGATTAAAATCGCGAATGTATTTCTTATTAATACTTTTTTTTATATATCTTCTAGTAGTATTTTTGTAATATATTTGTAGTATTTTCTGTAGTATTAAAATGGTATTTTTGAAATATGTGTAATGTAGTATTTTCGTTAACATGGCGGAGTTTAAACTATTTATGTCGATTGTATATTATTATGAGATATTCCAACCGAAAATTCACGTATGACTAGCGCGCCCTCTGGCAGACCGATTTTAACTACAAACTTTTCAGCTCTTGCCATGACTGAATGACGCCCACATGCCAAATTTTAGCTCAGTCGGATAAAGCGTTTAGACGCTATTATGGAGGAATACAGACAGACACACAGGCTCACATGCAGACTTCAGTCTGAAATTAGCCCTAATCGTCACAGGAAGTTTAAAATGGATATTTCCGTATTCACTCGATTTTTTAGCACGTTCGCATTACTTTCCTCTCTGGGCAAATAAAAAGCGGTTCAGCTGTCTAATTTGTCAAAAGAACCCTGGAAAAACAATGTCCTTCGTTTATATTTTTAATTAGTTATTTACGTATAGTATCTGAAATACGACGTTACCGAAATGAAACGAGAACAGCGCAATTATTCTGTTTCCCGAGTATTTCCGTCATTTTTGAGGAAGGACGCGACACATTCAAAATGGCTGTTAGTTTTTCAAGAAAAATGTATCATAATCGTGACACCATCCCCAGATATTCGACATTGAAATTACGAAACAGCGACATTCTTCGTTAGTTTTCGGCGATGATTCAATTCGGAGACGGAGATTTTGCGAAAGCCTCTGCGGGCAGACGCCGCTTGTTAGCCAATTTACGGAAAAGAAGTGATATTTATAAAGATAATCAATTATATCATGACGGGCGGTGCGCGGTGAACCAAGCGTTGCGACATCTTCAGTTTCAAGGAAAAATAATAATTATCGCTTTTTATTAAAAAAGAAACATCATCACCATCTATTGGTTCTAAGCGGAACTGTGCCGATTTGACATTTGCACGACATCTAGCGGTGGATATGCGAATTTCTTGTTGTTACCCAATAGTCGAGAAGGAATAGTGTAAAAGTTTATGTCGTAGGTGGCGCCAGCGTCGGGATAGAACATATAAGCATTGATTTTATACACTATAAAATCAATGATATAAGTTAAATCTTCTCATATGATCAGTGATCTTCTCCCAATGGGAAAAGAATACGTCGCCAAAAATGCATAATCACATTTCTGAGATAATGCTTTTAAAATCGGAATGGCAATTTCATATACCATCTCTTAGAATCATTATTAGATACAACTAGGGTTGTCGACTACAGCGGGCGAGCCCGTCACCTCAGGAAGTTTTAACGATTAGTCGTTCTATCTCCCTGGAGTGAGCGCAGAAGACTTGGACAAAACAGTCCACCGTCAAGCTCCGCCACATGCCTGTAGGAGTGTTACCCAGCGGGCTTACACTCACGCCCTTACTTCCAATTGCGACCAGATTACACCAGTCTCTCGATTGGTTACGAGTTCGAGGTCACTGGCGCGGTCCTCTCCCATACGAAGCGGTGAAACGGTGTAAACTGAATCTATCGCGGACCACGGCATCCTTTGCCCGGCTGTTCACCCAGGATCGGGTAGCCGATGGTCGTATCAAGAGCAGCCACCGTAAGGTCCGCAACCACGGCTCGCACTTCATGCGTGGAGGCCGTCGGATGGGTGTTGACCCGTGAGTGTGACCAACCCTGAACAGAATGTGTCTTCGTGGCCAACTTAGCAAGGGCCCATTAACTCCCCATTCTTATATACAATATTGAAGATGTACCTAAAGCCTTAACTTACGAGCGCGCCTGGTGCGGCATTTGTTTGTTGATTTGGGGTTCGGCATTTGGCAGGGCTAATTTAGGGGGCGGCGTTGCGGGTGGTAGCGTTTGTGGGGGGTTGAGGGGGTGGGGGGTTTCGGGGGGAGGGCTTTGGATTAGGGATTTAGCGCGGGGAAGGGGAGGGTTGTCTGCTTGCTGGAGCATCTTGAGGTGACCCAACAAGCGAGCCTTGAACGGCTCAGCTCGCATGTCGATACCGGTTTGCTCGAATCGAGCACTGCGTAATGAGCCCCTTTGAGCAGCTCGTTCCGCGTCACTCGACTCGTACAAACAGGTATCGACTTGCGAGCTGGGCCGCTCATGACGCGCTCGCAAGTCGATAAGAGGCTTTAGAAGTTTTACCTTATGGTGATAAGATTTTTGCCAGTTTTTAACAGCAAGATAACCAAGGTTGCCAGATGGGTTTCCCCAAAAATGCAGAGAGCTCTTGGATTGAATAATGGGGTTGGGGTAAAGGGGAGAGGGGAGGAGTAAATGATAAAAAAAAACCAACATTTATCATATTCATAGCTCAAATCTGACAGTCGGGGGCGTCTGGAAACAGTAGTGTTTCCTATACCATCGGCTACCCGATTCCGGGTGAAGAGCCGGATAAAGGATGTTGTGGTCCGCGGTAGATTCGGTAGACAACGAAACACCGCTACGTAAGGGAGAGGACCGTGCAAGCGACCTCGATCCTGCAACCAGGCAGGAGGTAGGAGGTATCCTGAAGATTAATTCCAGACGGAGATATCTTTCCAAACTGATAGTCTGGCGGCAAGGCTGCCCGCTGGTTACCTTCCCCGGTGCCTCGCCGTAAAGCGTTGGCTTCCGACGGGCAGGTGGCGGAGCTTGACGGTGGACTGTTTAGTCCTAAGTCTTCTGCGCTCATCTCACAGGAGACAGAACGATAAATTTCGTTAAAACTTCCTGAGGTGACGGGTTTGTCCGTTGTAGTTGACAGCTCTAGTTGTGCAAAGGTTATTTCTGCAAAGGGAACATGAACTATCCTCGGCATAGCTCCAACGAGTGAGTTTACTGGGGTCTGGAAGTGTATGCTGAAAGCATTAAAATAAAAAATCAGCATCTCTGGCGTCCAGTCATACAACACTACCTTCCAGTGCATTGGAGGAAGAATGCAAAAGTCCAGTCATACTAGCATTGAATGCCAATAGCATGAGCTATACTGTTGCTATCGTAATCTCCTTGCAAGAAAGACTTCTTCAGTACCACATCGCTTATGATTGTACTGCCACACCCGGGAGTTAATGGGCCCTTGCTGAGTTGGCCACGAAGACCCATTCTGTTCAGGGTTGGTCACACTCAGGGCTCAACACCTATCAGACTGCCTCCAAGCATGAAGTGCGAGCCTGGGTAGGACTCTGGCCTTATGGTCAGTTCCCCTATGAATCAAACTTCTGGTAGTTCAGCCGTGCAAAGGACGCTGTGGTCCGCGATAGATTCGGGAAACACCGTTTCACCGCTTCGTAATGGAGAGGACCGCGCAAGCGACCTCAAACTCGTAATCAATCGAGAGACCGGAGTAATCTGGTCACAATTAGAAGTAAGGGCGTGAGTGTCGGCCCGCTGGTTAACATTCCTGGCTATCTCGCGGTTAAGGCGTTGGCCTCTTACGGGCTTGTAGCGTAGCTGGACGGTGGACTGTTTTGTCCCCAAGTCTTCTGCGCTCACTCTAGGGAGATAGAACGACTAATCGTTAAAACTTCCTGTGGTGACGGGCTCGCCCGCTGTAGTCGACAACCCAAGTTGTACTGCCATACCAGTCCAGTGGCATTCTGGCTGATTCCAGCAAGAAACTTTTTGTGGAAGAATGAAATAAAAACCGAAGTCCTAAAAATAAACATTTATTTTCAATCAATAAAAATAATAAGATAAACATAAAAATATCACTTTTAAAGCTAAAATAAGATCTATTTATTACATTTGTGTAGAGTTTTAAAACTTAACATATTCTGCTAACATAGCCGCTATATTTAAAAAATATATATGCATACATAAAAATGTGCATTACTAAGCTATTTGAGATATTTTTGAGTGTTTGAGTTTTCCAATATTTTTTGATCGTTCATTTGAGTTTTTTGAGCTTTTCGACAATCATTGTCGGATAATCCGGGCGGTTTTTCGATCTGACGGCGGCACGCGCGATGCTCAAAGGAGTGGCGTTGCTGAAAACAAGAAAAAAAGTATAATTTTAAAATGTCTACTTTATGCTAAATCTAATCCTTCCGCGGGAATTTTTCAACAGGATCTCGCCCCATGCCATTCCTTGAAAAAAAGTGAAAGTTTTTCACACAGAACCAAATTACTGTACTTAGATGGCCCGGAAACTCCCCCCATCTCAACTCGATCGAAAACCTCTGGGCCATTTGCAAAAAACAACTCTCTAAGATAGATTGTACAACGAATGATTTCACGATGATGAACTGAAAAGAAGCTGTCAAAACCTGGTAAATTCTATGCCTCCAAGAGTGAAAGGTGATATCAACGCAAAAGGAGGACACATTCGATATTAAAACTAACAATCTATAACTACCAGTACTGTTTTTGTATGTTTATCTCCAATAAATAACGTATCGAAGAAAAATACTCTTTGTTCTAATTAATTCGCAAGGTACTGTACGTTATGTTAAATAGTAAAATCCCATTGAGCAATGTAATCTATACTAATATTATAAAGAGGTAAAGTTTGTGACGTTGTAGGAAGTAATCTCTGGATCTACTGAACCGATTTTGAAAATTCTTTTACCAATAGAAGACTTTTTCGTGGTAGTCAGATTTGCTAAGTAACTCGGAGAAAAACCGGTCGAACGAAAACGTTTCTAACGAATGCTGCCTTAACCCCTAGAGCCCCGATTGGCCAATATCGGCCAAAACACGATTCAGCGTGACGGCCCCGTTTTAATTTAATTTAAATTTTATTTGTTTTATTTTATTATGTTTTATTATGTTAATATGTTTTATTTTAATTATGGGTACAGTGGTTTGGCAGTAATGAATGTTTTGGTGAGACAGTGTCATTTCAATTTTTTTACTAATTTTTGATAAAATTTTTTGGGACATCAACTTGTCAATCGGCTGAGGGGCCGAGGCCTGAAGGGTTAACGATAAGAGAAATATAATTAAGTTCTAGAAAAAAGTTGTAGAGCTTGATAATGCCTACAAAAAAAGTCAGCGACAAGCATTTGTCTAATGTTTATATTTAAGTAACAAAAAGTAGTATTTTATATTAAAAAAATAATTTAAATCGTTAGGTCATGTTTATTGGTCATATTATCAAGTGTTTAAAACAAAAGACTTTTCCCATTTACTGCATATAATTTCACTTTTACTGCATAAATGGTTAAAGAGATAAGACACTCACAAATAAGATACTCACAAGAAGACACTCACAAATAACGGTAATATAGTGAAATTGGCATGCAATTACATACATACATATGCAGTAAAAATATAACCCTTCTTTTGGCAGTCGGGAAATAAATCATAGCACTCAGTACTAACCAAACCACACTCATAATTTCATCACAAGTAAAAAGTTTTACCGCCCAACGAAGTGGGCACGGGTCAGCTAGTACTCTATATAATCAATGGTTTTATTTATGTCCTCCCATTGGGTGTTTATCTGTAAGCCCCAGTACACATTCTTAGGAAGTCTACCAGAAGAGAAGAATGTTTGTTTGTTTGTTTGAAAAGCTTTATTGCACACACATAAGAGTACAATGTTTATGTTTATGATATTGCCAAGTGGCAATATCTTAAGGCCATACTGCCAGGGCTATTGTGACTAAAGGTTTATTGATTCACAAGTAGTGATGGGCGTGATTCTCAATTTTAAATCACGCAACAATCACGTTACTGGTATTTTTTCACGCGTGATAATAACTGCTACTCGTGATTTTCGTGATTGTACTGAAATGTACTGTGAAACGTTAAGTAACAAAGTTTCGTCAATGTGATAACTGATAACAGAAACACGCATTATATTTGCTTAATATTTATTAGTAATTAGAAGAATTAGCGTTCAGAAAGATTATCTCTCTTGCTCTTTTGGTGCTAAGCCGAGTTCGTCTTTCTGAAATAATGTTATTTTATTGCTTTAACAAATCATGAGCAAACTCATTTACACGAACGATTACGACACGAGCGATAACAGTGTCCAAATTCATGCGACAACAGTGTCCAAATTCACGTTACGTACGAAATGAACGCGCCACTCATCAGTCATCGTCCAGCCGGCGCGGGCGTTCGCCCAGAACGAACGGCAAATCACTGATCCACTGATCGCCGATCACATCAAGAATGAACGAAACCAAATGAACGGTTCAATTAGGCGCTCACCGATCATCGTTCAGTGGCGCGCCGCGCGGTCGTTCGACGGCGTTCAGTGAGAACGGCCAATCACTGATCATATAATCACGCGTGATCGGTCGCGTCGTAGCGGCGCCGAGTGATGGCAACGCGGTGCTGTTCGTAGCCGTGATTCAAATAGCATGTTCTTTCAAATTCTCGTAACGCGTTCTTCGTGATTGCAAATATCACACGTTATTGTTATTGCTATTCGTGATCACACCCATCACTATTCACAAGTGGGCAAATTGATTCACAAGTAATAAATGAATACACTTACATAATAGTCATCATAGTATAAAATATAAAACAGTGATTAGTGACATATGCCTACTCGATATTGAAAGGGGAGTGGAATATAGGGACAAGCAAAGGAGACGGGAGGGGAGGGGGGTATTCATGAGTTGAGTAAATGTCTCTAACGATTTTTTAAACCCGCTCAGGTTTTCAAGTTGTCTTATCGGTAAAGGCACGGGATTCCAGAGTCGGGCTGCCTGCACTGCGAAAGACCTAGACATGAAAGTTGATGGATGCTAAGGTATGCTGAGGTATGCCAGTAATAGATTTTCCTGAGAGCGCAATGGAAGACCATGGGATGAAAGCGGAGAGAAGAGATTATACAAATAAGTAGGACACTTTGACTGTAGTACGCGGAAGAGTAGGACGAGTATGTAAAAATCCTGACATCGTCTAATGGGAAGCTCTGCGAAAGTTTGATATGTGATCAAACTTCGGCATAGTTAATTAGCGGTAACAATAAATACAAACGGAGCTGCCATGGAATTCACCGACCGGAGTCGGGCCCATCATAATACTATTTTTTTTACACTTCTGGGGGGTGAGCAGTGGATTCCGGACTTACGAACCGGCTGTGGTAGGTTTAGGACAGCTGTCTTGCCACATGTGAGCGTTCACCTTGCCACCCATTCACTCCCCCTTCGAAGCCATAGAATTTGAGATGCGCAAATCGCAGTTTTAGATAATTTTTCTAAGAAAGAGTTGATTATTTTTCTGGAAAGGCCAAGATCTTTAAAGAGGTGAAATAGAGATTTAGCTGGCAGGCCACGAGCGCCAACTTCCACCGCGTGAAGGTGAACAGTGAAGCCGTTCCGGGTTACGGCATTTGCAAGATCATGGTATTTATTTAATTTGTACTCGTGGTCTTTTGGGATATTTGATTCCCATGGAACAGTTAATTCTACGATAAGAGCCACCTTCCGAGATAGAGAGTAAAGAGTTATATCTGGACGGAGGGCTGTGCATCCGAGACTTTCAGGGAATTTATACTGCTTAGAGACCGAATCAACCTCTAGAATCCAATCTGTAGCTTTCTCGATTATTGAGAAAAGATTGTGCCATTTGGCGTTTAATACAATGAGGTAAGAGATTCTGAACACATTTAAAAGAATGGAGACTTGCAAAGACTCTACGACTGACCTCACTTAATTGATGATTCCAAGATAAGTTTTCATCAACGTCTCCTTATCTTAATAAAACGAATGAGTGACGCAAATGATTCTTACCTATAGTTTTTATAGTTGACAATTTTCTTCTGGACGTCTTCGCTAAGGTTGTTTATGATGGCGAGTACTGTGTCGTAGTCGCAATGTTGAGAGTCCACTGCCGAGTGTAGAGCGGAATTGCCGGATTTTCCATCCTGTTTGAAGTATAAAGATTATCTATATATTTATTTGAAACGTGTTTATCCTGTAACCGCCTTATTGAGAGAACGGCTAGGTGTACAAATTTGGTTGAGGTGTCTAAAAAAAGCTCTCGGTATGTAGATGTGTCATCAAAATAAAAATAAAAAACCTGTAACCGACGTATTGAGGGAATAGCTAAGTGTAAAAATTTGGTTGAGGTGTCTAAAAAAGCTCTCGGTTAAAAAATTAGTTCAGAAAAAAACTTAAGTCAAATGAACTACAAGCCTGCATAGACTTCCACAAAAAGTTCCTTGCTGGAATCAGCCAGAATGGCACTGGTCTGGGGTAAGGCAGAAGAACCATGAGTGATGTGGATTCCGTTATACGATCATACATTGAGGCCATAGACCCATCTTGGTGGCTCTTGTCAGATCAAGGAAGGCTTCGTCGCCATGGAGAAGGAGCAGAAGAAGCAAAGATAGGCAAAATGGTGATAATTCATCAACACATAAGAGGCTTGTGGAGAGCTCATACACAAATTATATAATTTTAATACTTAAAATAATTGCGCACCCAACCAAACAGATTTCTCGAACGATAGGTACCGAGGGACGGCGAGCGCGCAGGAACGCGGCAGGCCGCCGAACGCCGACCAGTCGGCCGGTAACTCTCTCGCGGAGCGCACGTCGCCTATACTCGCACCGATACTCACGCACGTAATACAAACAGCTATACACCCCGCAACCGGAGCCATAAAACCACCGACACGGAGCCATACTGGTGACCTACGACGAACACCCGGAAACGTGAAAGCTAAGTACAAACATTTTAAAAGTGACTCCAAATGTCCAAAAACGACGACAAAGAAATGACCGGACAACTTGTTCAGGACGGAAAACACGACCGCCTGTACGATTCAACGGCTAATCATCATCATCGTCATATTATCGCCCGTAGAGACGGTCTCTGGAGGGGAGTGATGTGGCGAGCTCATACACAAATTATATAATTTTAATACTTAAAATAATTGCGCACCCAACCAAACAGATTTCTCGAACGATAGGTACCGAGGGACGGCGAGCGCGCAGGAACGCGGCAGGCCGCCGAACGCCGACCAGTCGGCCGGTAACTCTCTCGCGGAGCGCACGTCGCCTATACTCGCACCGATACTCACGCACGTAATACAAACAGCTATACACCCCGCAACCGGAGCCATAAAACCACCGACACGGAGCCATACTGGTGACCTACGACGAACACCCGGAAACGTGAAAGCTAAGTACAAACATTTTAAAAGTGACTCCAAATGTCCAAAAACGACGACAAAGAAATGACCGGACAACTTGTTCAGGACGGAAAACACGACCGCCTGTACGATTCAACGGCTAATCATCATCATCGTCATATTATCGCCCGTAGAGACGGTCTCTGGAGGGGAGTGATGTGGCGAGCTCATACACAAATTATATAATTTTAATACTTAAAATAATTGCGCACCCAACCAAACAGATTTCTCGAACGATAGGTACCGAGGGACGGCGAGCGCGCAGGAACGCGGCAGGCCGCCGAACGCCGACCAGTCGGCCGGTAACTCTCTCGCGGAGCGCACGTCGCCTATACTCGCACCGATACTCACGCACGTAATACAAACAGCTATACACCCCGCAACCGGAGCCATAAAACCACCGACACGGAGCCATACTGGTGACCTACGACGAACACCCGGAAACGTGAAAGCTAAGTACAAACATTTTAAAAGTGACTCCAAATGTCCAAAAACGACGACAAAGAAATGACCGGACAACTTGTTCAGGACGGAAAACACGACCGCCTGTACGATTCAACGGCTAATCATCATCATCGTCATATTATCGCCCGTAGAGACGGTCTCTGGAGGGGAGTGATGTGGCGAGCTCATACACAAATTATATAATTTTAATACTTAAAATAATTGCGCACCCAACCAAACAGATTTCTCGAATGATAGGTACCGAGGGACGGCGAGCGCGCAGGAACGCGGCAGGCCGCCGAACGCCGACCAGTCGGCCGGTAACTCAGCGCACGTCGCCTATACTCGCACCGATACTCACGCACGTAATACAAACATCTTGGGGTGTCAACTACAGCGGGCGAGCCCATCACCACAGGACGTTTTAACGATTAGTCGTTCTATCGCCCTGCAGTGAACGTAGAAGACTTTGGACAGTACATTCTACGTCCAGCTACGTCACAACCCGTGAGAGTCCAACGCCTTACCGCGAGTGAGCCAGGAATAAACCCGGCGGGCTCGAGATACTCGCGCCCTCACTTCCAATTGTGACCAGATTTCTCCGGTCTCTCGATTGGTTCCGAGTTCGAGGTTGCTTGCGCGGTCCTCTCCCTTACGAAGCGGTGAAACGGAGTGCACCGAATCTGTCGCGGACCAAGGCGTCCTTTGCCCGACTCTGAACCGGGATCGGATGGCCAATGGTCATTTCAAGAGCAGTCGCCGTAAGGTAGACAACCACCCCCGCTCTATAGGAAGCAATACAGTTTCCAGACTCCCCCGATTGTTAGTCGGAGAGCACAATCGATTGGCTTGCGCCGCTCGGTGCGCAGACCGTCCAGGAGCGCCAGAGGATTGTTCCCAGGGGAGACTGGTTGACCCAGTGTCCTACCCAGGCTCGCACCCCATGCGTGGAGGCCATCGGATGGGTGTTGACCCGTGAGTGTGACCGACCCTGAAACAGAATGGGTCTTCGTGGCCAACTCAGCAAGGGCCCATTAGCCCCCAAACGTAATACAAACAGCTATACACCCCGCAACCGGAGCCATAATATTATTTACAGTTTCCGCTCAGTGTTCTTATACAGACACAGGCTGTAGACGCGGTTGCCATAATCCCATAACGACTTTCAGAAAGTGTGAAGGCTATTATTTTCTTAATGATTACCTTAATGAATATGTCTGCTTGGCCGTGTTTGATCAGCACGTGAATAGTTCTCAGGTACGAAACTTTGCTGTCTGTCAGTATTGGAGTGGATCCTTGGCGGAGCGGCTCATTCATGCAAGCCAGATGCAGCGGTGTGTAGCCTAAAATAACAATGGTTAACTGATAAATAAAATAAAAACTAATTTACCGCATGAAGTTCGTAGAACCGAATGCTTCGGCCAGGCTCTCCAGGGTAGACTGAAAGTGCTGTCAATAAGAAGAACCCCGAACTTCAATAGAGGCAACGGTTTTACAGTCTCTATTACGTGGAACCCACTTCTTAAAATGTTCTCAATATCCATCACCGAGCGCAAGGACGTAACACAAGATATAGTGAGTGTTGTGTGCACACTTGGAGGTAACGACTACAACCAATCGAGAGACCGGAGTAATCTGGTCACAATTGGAAGTAAGGGCGTGAGTGTCGGCCCGCCAGGTAACATTCCTGGCTATCTCGCGGTTAAGGCGTTGGCCTCTTACGGGCTTGTGACGTAGCTAGATAGTGGACTGTTTTGTCCCCAAGTCTTCTTCGCTCACTCTAGGGAGATAGAACGACTAATCGTTAAAACTTCCTGAGGTGACGGGCTCGCCCGTTGTAGTCGACAACCCAAGTTGGATCTTAGTGACCAACTGCTTGAGAACCATTAGCAGTCAAAAATTCACCAAAGAACCACCACCGCAACTAGAGCTGTCAACTACAACGGGCAAACCCGTCACCTCAGGAAGTTTTAACAATATTGGATCGTTCTGTCTCCTGTGAGGTGAGCGCAGAAGACTTGGTACGAAAAATAACCTACTGTTTAGTTACGCCACTCGCACGTCAGAGGACAACGCCTTACGGCGAGGCATCAGGAAAGGTATGCAGCTGACAGCCTCGCCCCCCGACTACCAGTTTGGAAGGATATCTCCGACTGGATTAACCTTCAGGATACCTCCTGCCTCCTGACTGGTTACAGGATCGAGGTCCTCTCCCTTACATAGCGGTGATAAGGTGTCTAGCGAATCTATCGCGGACCATGGCATCCTTTGCCCGGCTTATTCACCCGGGATCGGATGGCAGAATGGTCGTTTCAAGAGCAGTCGCCGTAAGGTTAACAACTACCCCTGCTCTATAGGAAACATTACTGTTTCCAGACTCCCCCGGCTGTTAGTCGGAACGCACAATCGATTGGTTGATGCTGCACAGTGCACAAACCGTCCAGGAGCACCCGAAGGTTGACTCCTAGAGGAGACCAGAGTCCTACCCGGGCTCGCACTTCTGCATGGAGGCCGCCGGATAGGTGTTGATCCGAGCGTTTTACCGACCCTATACAACTGGGTCTTAGTGGCCAAACTACAACAGGGCCCATTAGCTCCCGCCACCACCACCACAGGTCGTTTTAGTTTGTTTACCTTCATTGTTCTGTCGATTGACATTGAAAACCTTGCTTCCGTTCCAGGTCATGGCGAGGAGACAGGCCAGGATTTCGGAGCTCGAGTCCCCGCGCATCGCCAAGTTATGGATCCAGGTGTTACCGCAGGAATCCGGCTGCGAAAAATATATATTTTATATATTTCTGTAAAATGCTGTTGTATTTTTACTGATTGCTAGAAGTCAATGTTATTACCTCATCAAAGTCGAATTTCTCATACGGTTCATTTGAAGTGGAGGATTCGGGAGTGTCCATGGCTCGGAAGAAGCATTCGCCAAAGTACTGGCCCAAATATGGAGTACCGAGGCAGTTATAGACGGCATACGTAAACAGAGCTCGACCTGTGATATTTGAGAAAAAAATATCGAAATGAATATCTAGTGACAGGCAAAAGGCACTACCCAAGATGGTGATATCCGTATTCTTACAAATAATTGTACAATAAATTACATTTCATTTTTGTCAAGCCCAATTGACGGCTAAAAACCGCTCTTGGACTTCAGTCAGCCTGCAGAGTAGCTAAAGTGCAGTAACTCGCACCGTATGGACGTATCTTACGAGTTACTCGCAGGTGCGAGTTGGATAGTAACTCGCATGCGAGTTACTTAAACATTATTTGTTTTCACTCGCCAGCTCGCCTGACAGCAGCTCGCACATCACTCGCATCGTTTGGACGCGTTCGGCAGTAGCTCGCCAGTGTCGCCAGGCAGTTGCGAGCGGTACCTGTATTTTTGTGTGCTGCGCCTACGCGCGTTTATCGAATTCAATATGGATGCGGAGAATAATATTACTTTCATGAAGCTCTATAGGGAACAAGAAACCTATGGAATTGTTTTGATAAAAATGACAAAAATAGACATATGAGAAAAGTGTCTTTGGAACATATTGCAAAGGAAATTAATCTAGATAGATAACACAAGTGAGGTAACATCATGAGGAATGACAAATACAAATTGCTCCACCTCATTAGCCAAGGCTAGATCGCTGTTCAGAGCAGCAGCCTCTAAAGTGAAGATAGCTATGATGTTGTCCAAACTCCGATAGGAGTGAAACTCGAAGAAGAAGAAGTCATAAGCTAAAATTAAAAACTAAAATTATAAATATAAGACCAAATAAAATCACCAGACAATTTAAATGGAAGTAATTTGAAATGGAAACAATATTTTTAAAGCAATGACCCTTGAATTCGGTCAGGTCAAAGAAAGAGTGGCCTATCAGCATCTCCTTAATGTTTTTATTTTTTTTTATTTTAAGTCCTCCAGCTGTTTAACAGTGGTAGGGAGTAGATTATAGATATTGATGCTAAGTGATTAGTAACTTCTGTCTAATTCCCAGTCTTATTCAGAGCAGACATAAAAGAAAGCTTTTCGGGAATTATATATGGGTACTTAGCCAAAGCGACAAGGTACGATGTAAACAGACATGCCGCGATAAATTATAACAGATGATTGGATAAGTCAGATGCATTTATCAGACGATCATACTTCGATCAGCCTCTGATAGTTTATTAAAAATTGTGTGTCATAATACTGATGGTGCAAAACTCTGGGACGATCTCCCGGCAAATATACGAGACTCGCCTTCTTTACCATCATTTCAAATTCACCTCAAAGAAGTAACCAGTTCTTCACTTTCTCTCCTCTTCCTTTCCCAATATCTTCTCCTCAGGCATTATTAGTTTGTGAGGGACCGCCCCTCACTAGACTCCAAATTATTTGGTGTGTGGTGGTGGTGTCAACTTGCGGGTTATCTCCGTATTAAAAGTCGATTTTTAAGTATATCAGAAGGTATTTAACGAGAGTTCGATATTGCCAGTTTGTAACGCTTTCCGAATAGGATATATATTGACGCGAATGTATTGGCTATCTGCCTGAAGTTACGAGGGTGTATGGATAAGGATTGCACTTGTGCTCCTAGTATCACATACTGGGCACGGCTCGAGTCTGTGGGAATGCAGACTGATGCGTCTCGCCTCGATAAGGAAAGGAAGGAAAAAGGTAACCAAGAAGCCGGGGTACCGAAGTATGCCGTCGCTGTCTTGGCGGACGTGATCACTCGAGGAATGATACTTTGGTTGCTTTTTCGCTGGTTTATATAGGCCGAGAAATGATGCAATCCAAATTATTCTCAGTAAAAGTATTGTTTCATTGTGCTGATTCATCGCTGCACGAGGTAGAATAATAGCTGAATTTGTGTCGGTGCATTTCACTGGAAATCAATGCATTTGTTGATTGCATGTAACGATACTTAAGGGCTGTTACAAGTTTTAAATATCTTTACTGGTCTGTATCTTATGCGAATGTAATAATCTTTATTTCACAATGTACCACTGTGATTAGGTTAGTTGTAAGACATTGCCATGTGGTTATAAGCCTGTATTTTTGTATCATAACTAAGTGCAAATAAAGAGTATAATATACTCTTTAATTGTTTTTTTACTAATAATATTATTATTATCATTATTATTAATAATAATAATAGTCTCCATCCTCTTATCTATAATTGTTTTCGAACGATCAACAAGCTTGTCGATTCCATTTTTGAAGAAACTGTTTTGTTTTCCTTGAAAAAAGTTTGAGGTGGGTGGGCTTCTACAGCTTCCTTGGGACCTAACATTTTCGCCATTAAAATTGTTCTGCAAAGACCGGAACAGTTATTGTACAGAATCTATTTACCATCGCCTGTTACGATTCGATCCAAAAAATGGTTGTTTTGTTTCGTTCGAGTACAGAAATGCCCACATACATGCGATTTAGCTTATTCATTTCAGTGAGGAGATGAGACACCTAAGTAGAAGAGCTTAAAAATGTATCAAAGCTTTTTTGAATGGTGAAAGCGTTCAAATTGTCAATATTCAGACTCTCAGCAATCTCGTCACTTGTAATCCTTGGATTTTCTTACACTATCGAACACGCGCCGTCGTCATCAATACCATAAGATCGTCCAAAGCGAGACTGATCTTCCGAATTGAAATCAACATTTCCGAACCTGAGTATTTTGTTTTTATTTACTGAGACGATAAGAATATAAAATGTGTCTAGAGTAGGCAGATACATACCAATTTTTAAAAACGTCTTCCTTTCAGACATCAGCAGTCGCTCGCAGATTATATAGATGAGAGATACCACCGAGTTTGTGCGCGATTGATCGTTGCCGGTGGCCAGTAATTTCAAGGCCGTCTGAAGTAATCTGAAAATAAGCAGATGCAGAAATTGCAACGATTCTCGCATTCACAGAGGAAAATAGGAAAATTATGACCAGACTGCTCAAGTTTCTAGGATTTGTGATACGGCAATCCCAAAACTTAATAATATTCAGGTTACGTTGTACGACTCGATTGTTAGGCTCGGCGCAAACGAGCCACCGGCCACAGCCACCGGTGATTGTCGAGTTCGATAGCGAGTGGCGAGTGCGAGCGAGGGGTAGCGCGTGGCGGCGAGTCCATACAAAATGTATGTAAAAGCATGTCAGCTACTTGTCGCTGGTCACTTGTGGCTGTGGCCGGTGGTTCGTTTATGCCAAGCCTTAGAAGTAGCATGGAAACGAATGCAGCTATTTGAAATCCGCATGAAGATACCTATAACCTCATGCTGGAAAAGGTACAGAAGTGTTTTTGAGATTTTTGTACTTCAAGTATGGATATTTCCATTTCTTAGTATGGATATTTTCCATTTTTGTATCCGACTGCATTTATCACAGGCATGGTTGGCTATAATTCTCTCTGTCTTAGAGAAATGCTGACCATGTCCTATATTTTTAATCTAATTCGTGGTAAAACTGAAAACCCTAGCTTACTAGCCAGGGTGGATCTTTTCATACCTAATAATTATCTCCGTGCTTGATTGCACCGTCTTTTCACTATGCCAGTCGCGCACTTACCTTACGAGGTGGAACTTGTTGGCACGTGCTTGGCGGCGCTTAAATGAAATTCACTCGATTGCACAAGATTTCGATATTTTTCCTGCCAACCCTCATTCGTTTAATCCTTCGGCTACGTAACGACCAAATTTGGTTGCACATCAGAACACCGTTGACTATGTACGACCAATATTGGCGGCTTGCTCCCGGAGCGCACAGTAATATATTATTTTCTAATTCGAACGCATCCTAAAATCTATACCAAATATCTCATTATTACCATAGATACATAGACGACCGCTAGAATAATTTCGCGCATCATTTTAACGGATATTTATGGTAAAATTCCATTGTCAAACATCGCTGGTTGGTCGCCGTTGCAAGAAATGGGGTCGTGAACTTTTTTGTGTTTTTTTAGTGTTTTCAGACTTAAAAACTTGAAATTTGGTACACAGATGCCTCGTTGGACTGAAATCAAATTGTGAAATTTCGGTTACAATATCTCATATAGAAGCTACACTAATAATACTCAAATTCCGCCAAACAGTTTCATCAAATATTAACGCCTCGGGCGGCGCGGTTCGTTTATCGGCTAAGGCCCAACAGATAAAACGGAACTCAACCAGGTTCGTCCGCCGACTGAGAGAGGGTGATCATCGATTTTATTTATAAAATTAATATTCAGATAAATCACCGCAAAAGTCCAATCGGCCTTTTTGGCATCCCAATGGTTAAAGAATGCTAAGTTAGGGTTTAAAATATAAAGAAAATTACACTTACGCGTAAATCTCCTTCTCGGGCATGCGGTGTATCTTGAGACAGACGCGGTTCATGGAGTCCTGATCCAGCGAGGAATAGATCTCGTTCATCAGACTCTTGGCCTCGACGGAGTCGCTCTTGCAGCAGACCAGCTCCTGACTGAGCTCCACCGGATTGGAGCCCACCAGTTTCTTCAGCCAGCTGTTCATCTTGTCCACCTTTCCGGCTTTCTTGGGCGAGCACTCGATTGTGGGCGTCTTGAGCGGGGAATACATGGAGCTCTGCCCGTACGAGTGCGCCGACGCTTCCGAGCAGAGGCTCACAGGGCTGTTGTTCGAGACGGAGTCGTAATTCGAGCTCATGTGTTGCCAGTGGGTCCCGTTTTCGAAGTCGTTGTAAATGTTTGGACTCGGAGTGCTGGTGAAATCGGTGTATCCATTCGAGAGAGGAGAGTCTGAATGGATGTGAGTATTGTAGCAGTCGACTGGCAGGATTGACGGGCTGTATTGCTCCGTTATCACCGACTGAACCGTGTTCGATAATAAATCGTTGTCGATGACGTAATCGGCCCTCGTGTCTGATACCTGGAAATAATAATAATATTGGATATTGGGCCACTTTGAACTTGCATAACGAACTTGAGTTAGAATTTCAAATTCAAATAAATTTTATTTATAGGCTATTTTATTCCTTTTTAAAAATCAGCTGTTTAATCGTCTTTCTGTTGTTTGTTTTCGCTCGGATATTTTTATTTCTGTAGTCATGGAAATCCTGTGCCGGTGTTTTCTATTACAGCTTCTTGCAGTCTGACCATACGGTTTTCGTAAATATGTACTGTTAAGAACTGAAAACAATCACGGAGAATCTCGTGATTAAATAGCCGACACTGGTCAATCGCTCATCGCCACTGCTTTTGCAAGACAATGAATAATCAAGGACTTCACTGCGAGCAGTTGCAAAGTTGAAGGAGTTGTCTTAGAGACTAGAAGTATCATAGAGAGATATTATTGTTCATAATAAGTATGTACCTATGGTAAACATATTGCATATTTTTTTTGAGGTCGTCTACCTTATATGTGTGATGAGCCAGTGTTTATAACTCTATATTCAAACATTTTTCGTTCTAAATCTGGTATTGCTTTTAGAAGGTTATTAAAAAGTTTAAAGGCCAAATACATTAATGACTTTTGGATTATAGTCAAATGGACTTTGTTGGCTTTGCTTCAAGCGTCATGATCATGTAAATGCATGTTAAGCTTAAGCCTACACTAAACAACTAAGAATATATTCTAATGTCATAGTAAGATCTTACGCATCGCTGGCTCGACCATAAGACAAAAACGAGTACTCGAGTATTGTTTAAACACGAGTCGATGCTCGAGCATCGACTTTAGATTGGGTGTTAGGCAACCTCTTACAACCAGTGTTAATTTGAGAGTTGCCGGCTAGATAATCCACACTGAATTACTCAACTAGATATCACATGTAACAAGTAATTAAATGCATTACAGTATGACGTAAGTATTAGAAAAATAAAATACAGACATACCAAAAAAAAAAGAAAGGAAAGGATACATGACAGAGAGAAGGGAAGGGGAATATTATGAGCGAGCGGAGAAAAAGACTGAGAATGGGTAAATATAAAACGAAGCGGAAAGGAGTAAACATAAACGATACAAAATACCCGCAGACCTAGAACGGTACTGAAAAGGACAGACCGATGCAAAGAAAGAGCACAGAGAAAATGTACATTTTCGATCGGCGGTGCGTCAGACCCCAACGCTAGCATTTAATAGTTTAAAAGGTGAGAAAAAATGTTGATGTAACGACTGACCTCCGAAGCGAACATCTCCAGGAAGGTGGCCAGAATCCGGTTATCGTCGTCGAAGACCGAGCCGGTAGAAGAGCGGGCGGGCGAACCGCTGGCCGAATACTTCCTCGTGAGCTCGTCGATGTGCTGATCGACAACTGCAATGTTCTCCGTCTGGATGGCCTGTTCCAGCTCCTCGATCTGCTCGTCTCCGAGGGGCGAGTTGACCGTGATGGGGATGAGGGGTTTCAGGACCGATTCCTGCGGGACGGGCTCCGGGAGCTTCGTCTGGACGATGCAGCCGCCGCTGAGGCAGCGGCGGTTTACCTGAAAATAATCACAATTTTCTCAGTATTTCATCACCGGCTCGTTTCCAAATTCCATTGCTAATTCCGTGATTACAGCCTAGTAACACTTTCGAGCCGTCATCTGCAACAAGCAAACCCAATGCCCCAGGCTGGTAAAACGATATATATCGTTTTTCCATCCGTGAGGTGATTACGCAGGCACTTAAGGACAACACAGTCTGCAGTCTAGCTACGCCAACGAGCCCACAATAGCCCAACGCCTTACTGCGAGACGCTGTGAAGTGAACCCGGCGGGCCGGCCACGCGCCCTCACTACCAGACTGTGCTGAAATTCACCATCCTCCAGTCTGTAGTCCGAGTCTGTCTGTCCTCCAGTCAGAGTCCAGACAGAACCAAAGCCGCTTGTGCGACCTTTATCTGATATTAGCGGTAATTCTGTTCGAATTTATCACAGGCCCGTAACCAGTCGGGAGGCCGGAAACATCTGGCTGTAACTGGAAGTAAGGGTGCGAGTGTTGGGCCGCTCAGTGCAAACCTGGTTTCTCGCAGTGAGGCATTCTGCTTCTTACGGGCGAGTGGCGTAACTGGAGAGTGGACTGTTTCCGTCCTAAGTCTTCTACGCTCACCTCACGGGAGACAGAGCGATTAAATATTGTTAAAACTTCCTGAGGTGACTGGTTAGTCCGTCAATATCACACAGGATCAGATGGCCAACTGATCGTATCAAAGTTGTTCACTGGAGCGCCCAGTCTATTGGCAAACGCCGCAAGATCCGCCGAATTTTACCTGGCGCCAGGCGGTTTGGTGTTGGATTTTAAATGAGTTGGATCACATATTTTTTTAACAGCCTGGTGTGATGGGTTTGCCCCTTGTAGTTGACACCTACCAATACACTGTGATTAGAATAGTTGCAAGATATTGCCATATGGCAATAAGCTCGTCTTTTGCGTCCTAATTCATAGGAACAAAATAAAGAGTTTAATATTATTATTATTTTTATTAAAAAGATTTATCTAATTCGTTTTCACTTTTTTTCTGAGGCATAATTTAAGTAAAATGTATTTTTTTTAGTTAACTCAAATATGTTGTTATTATATTATTATTATATTACTGTTTTCGTTTTTTCTGAGGCATAATTTAGGTAAAAATGTATTTTTTTTAGTAAATACAAATATTGTATTATTATTATATTATTATTATTACAGTTTTCGTTTTTTTTTTTTAGATATAATTTAACCCCTTGAGTGGCAAACGGGACAATTGTCCCACAATTGAAATTACCGTAGTGCGGCAAAGGGGACATCTGTCCCAGCCGAGATCGGCGCCGATGTTTTCCAATTATTTACCCTTTATACCTCACATAAATCATACGGCTGTGGTATGTGTGAAAAGAGGAGAAGATTCTCTGTCGTTAACTAGTTGGTTCATTATTTTTCATACAGTCGCCATTTTTTAGTCTATCATTGAACCAAACCAAACCAAAAACTTCAATATTCATGTTGATTTTCAACACCGAATATTTTTTTATTTTTGTATGGGTATAAGTAAAACGAAGTCATAGGTTGAATGAAGCATATTATAATTATTATAAAAGTATTCACAATTTCTTGTATAGGGTGATTTATTTCCAGAAAAAACATAGAAATGTTGGACAAGGCAGTTTTTTTCTGTACCACAACTTTGACAGATAATTCTGAATAATCATTAAATAAATAAAATACAAACGGAGCTGCCATGGAATTCACCGACCAAAAATCGGGCCCATCATATATAATTATTACACTTCTGGGAGGTGAAGGGTGGATTCCGGACTTACGACCGGCGGTGGTAGGTTTAGGACAGCTGTCTTGCCACATGTGAGCATTCACCTTACCACCCATTCACTCCCCCTTCGAAGCCATAGAATTTGAGATGCAAAGATCGCGGTTTTAGATCATTTTTCTAGAAAAGAGTTGATTATTTTCCTGGAGAGACCAAGATCTTTAAAAGGGTGAAACAAAGATTTAGCTGGCAGGCCACGAGCGCCTACTTCCACCGCGTGAAGGTGAACAGTGAAGCCGTTCCGGGTGACGGCATTTGCGAGGTCATGGTATTTATTTAATTTGTACTCGTGGTCTTTTGGGATATTTGATTCCCATGGAACAGTTAACTCTACGATAAGGACCATCTTCCGAGATAGAGAGTAAAGAGTTATATCTGGACGCAGGGCTGTGCATCCGAGACTTTCAGGGAATTTGTACTGCTTAGAGACCGAATCGACCTCCATAATCCAATCTGAAGCTTTCTCGATTATTGAGAAAGGTTTTGCAGTGAGATGTCTTTACAAAACGACGTTACACGTATCTAATAGCAAATTTCAACAGGAACATAAAACAGGTCTTCTTTATACGATCCGTATAGTAGTTTCGGAGTAATCGTTGTTTTCCTGAAACGCTATATTTTTGTTGTGATGTATTCTTCTTCTTCGCGTTCTCTAAGAGAAACTACAATTCAAACCTCAGCGCTCGAGGGGTTAAGTAAAATGTATTTTTTTAGTAAGCTCAAATATTTTATTATTATATTAGTTTTCGTTTTTTTCTGAGGCATATTTTAAGTAAAATGTATTTTTTTAAAGTAAACTCAAATATATTTGGTTTACAAACAAAACATATTTTTGTTATCACTCCAAACCTTTTATAAAATGTCGTCTTTTAATTTATTAAATTTTAAAAAGGGAATAGCAAGGGAACTCGAAATCATTAAGCTCACTTATAATGTCGACGACAGCTTAAAAATCCATATGCGTGTTCTATTTTCCTCAATAAGTATGTAAGAGAGTTATTGTATAAAACCAGTTTTGTCGCTCAACCATTGACATGGGAAATACAGTTTTTTTACTGGTAATTTAAAATCATGATTGTTGCCAATACATAGGTCTATTTTAGTGCTTTTAATAAAAAAGAACTATGATTTCATCTGCATAGTACATTTTGGCATTTTGGCATCAACTGCATAGTACATTTTGGCAACTCTTTTATGCCGACGACATGCAGGTGGCGCTGATATCATTTCAGGTGAAACCAACAGCAATTTATTTGACCATCTATTGAAAATGAATGTTTTTGAACATTGAAATGTAATAACATTGAAAATGAATGTTTTTTTCACTGACTGATTATAAAAACCCAATATTTTATCCAATGATAACAATAATACCATTCCATTATTAGCTCCATCTATCGCATTTACATATAAGCTGATTACATCGCAGATATAATACGGAGGTGTAGAATACCATCTATTAGACTACCTGAAATAAAGTGCGTAAATATTACGTATTGAAATTTATTTATTTATTTATTTATTTATTTATTTGCAGCTGTTATAAAAACATATTAAAAAAAACAAGAA
This sequence comes from Micropterix aruncella, assembly GCA_944548615.1. Taxonomy (NCBI): domain Eukaryota; kingdom Metazoa; phylum Arthropoda; class Insecta; order Lepidoptera; family Micropterigidae; genus Micropterix; species Micropterix aruncella. The sequence goes on along the minus strand of OX155975.1, from coordinate 17,890,200 downwards.
CACATAGATTAAAAATTAAAACTATAAATAGACAAAGACTATGAAATAAAGCTACAAACGCTGCAAATTAGGGGTATCCTCAGGATATCTCTTATCCTGGTTTTCAGGACACACCTATTAATTATTGATACATAGGTATATGATTTTTAAAATAAAATAACCAAATCAAATAAATCTTAAAACAAAAAATCCAAATAATCATAATCAAATAAATACACAAATCGAAATAATCAAAATCAAGATATTTAACATCAAATGATATTAAAAGAAAATAACGTAATTACATAAATTTAATAATCTACATATAATAAATCAAAAATAATCAAAATCAAAATATTTAACATTAAATAATCAGGTTACAAATTAATAAATAAACGAAGACAATAGTAATAATCCAATTAGCAATAGTTATTTTAAAATAAAATCTAATTATGACATCTAAATATCTTCCTTTAATAATAAACTTTTAAAGTGGTGCTTAAATACTGCAATTGATTTCGATGGCAAAGCCATTCCCAACCGATTCCATACAACCGCAGAATAATACGAAAAGCTGTACTGGAAATGTGTAGTTTTGTGCTTGGGTATTATAGCAAGTTGTTCACGTGCCCGTGTTGAATGGACATGCCGGTTACGGGACCACGTCATAATCGAGTAAAGATATCGCGGCTGTTTATTGCGTACTACCTTGAGTACAAGGGTCGCAAGATGGAGCTGCCTTCTTTTACTCATATTCAACATGGAAGCTTTCGCAAGGAATGGCGACACATGATGACGTGGAGGAATCCTAAAGCAAAATCTTGCGCAGGCATTTTGCAGTCTCTGAAGTCTCCGCTCAGTCTTCCTATATAGACAGGGGCCGTACACACAGTCGCCATAGTCCATTATAGACAATATAAGGGCATTTACAAGTAGTATTCTGATTCTGACGCTGAGGTACTCCCGAATTCTGTATAAGGCCTTTAGACGTGAGAAACCCCACCCAACGCTTTTGCTGACATGTTCCTCAAACCGTAATTTTCCATCAAATAGAATACCCAGATTTTTAGCCGTAGTGACCAGTGGTATTGGCAAACTGTCCACCATTATAGGAAGAGAGCCATAGTTAGCAATTTTAGTCCTGCCCTGTTTCGACCCAATAATCATAAAACATGACTTCGAAGGGTTGATTTGTAAGCCATGTTTATTGGACCAAGCGGATAACCTTTCAAGATCGGCATTGATTAGGCTGACTGCTGAAAATGGACAATTCGTGTCTATGGAATGCATTAATTGAGTGTCGTCGGCATATAGATGATAGCGACAGTTTTCAAAATTTGCAGCTATGTCAGAAGTATATAGTGCAAATAAGACCGGGCCCAGTATCGATCCCTGTGGTACGCCTGTTTTAACTTCACGAAGAGAGGAAATCGATTGACGGCCAGATACATCTTTCAAAATTACTTTTTGAAAACGCTCTGACAGATAACTACGTATCAATTCGCATGCTGACCCAGAAAAGCCTAGATGTAAAAGTTTTGCCACCAGAAGAGAGTGATCCAGAGAATCAAAAGCCTTGCTGTAATCTAAAAGTATGAGGGCAGTTGCTTTGCCTTTATCCATGTTGGATAGACATAAATTTGTGACGTGCGCCAGCGCAGTAGAGGTGCTATGATTGCGGCGAAAGCCAGACTGGTAATCAGGAAGCAGATTATTTTTCGCGATAAAAGGAATCATTTGTGAATAAATAGCCTTCTCCAGGATTTTTGAAAAGCAAGGAAGAATACTGATAGGGCGGAGATCTTTAAAACTAGAAACAGGTGTTTTCTTTGGAATCGGGCGAATTATTGTGTGAGTGGTCTGGTAGTAACCCGGTACTGCTTACCAGTCCATACAGATCACTGACCTTTAAGTTGGGCAGATCGCTGGGTTCGAGAAAGGCTCGTCTCAGTAAATTGAGTCTTTTTGCGGCGAGGCCTAGGCAGCGACCAACGATGTGTATGCTGTCTTCAGGTTCTTTGCCTTATATTCGGCAGTCCTTGCTCTCGGTCCAACCAAGGTTGAATAGATGACATCTTTATGTAAATAGTATTAAAATATTAAGAGCTTTATTACAAAATTCTATTATATTGACATAGGATCTAGCCACCTATGGTGCAATGCTGTACTGCCATGCCTCGGATGCTGCCATATTGAACATTAGAGAAGATTAAAAAATGTTTGGAGCTGTGAGTGCCATCTAATGCATTAATCAATGTAATACCATATATAATCAATGCTTTAATCTTTATTCTTAGTTAATTCGTTCAAAAAAGTGTCTGAACCAGGTTAGGTAAGGTTTCTGCAAAAATATGTAACCTGGATGGCCTTGTTCTCGCCTCTAGTCCTGGTGTGTGATAGAGGTCGAAAATAGCGGGCAGGATAGGTGATCTTCTTATTGAATTCCCTGTGTAACCCCACCGAACAAGATTGGCTCGGCAGATGCACGGGCAAGTCATTCTTGAGCCGCACACAACCGCTCTTGCCCGACTCTTGCCCGTGCAGTGGGGGCTTGGGTCGTCTATCACCTTCAGGCGTTTATAATCAGGCAGGACACCACGTTGTAATGCAGGGGGGAGCGATGTATATAAGCGGATAGATCTTTTCGTTGCGAGTAGGAATTATTCTTTATTCTTACTGGAAAGAGCATTCTGAGAAGAAGAAGACCGCTGCTAATACAGCTCCATAATATTTATTTATTTATTTATTTTATTTATTTATTTATAACGTACAAGAACAAAAAAATACAAGGACATGCATACTGTTGTACATGAGGAATAATTAAGAACAAGCATTATAATAGCGAAAAACATAGCTCTATGGATATAAATATGCTAGCATATCCGAATGAGGCGAAATCGCACAACCAACTAGACCTAGAAGGTCTGTCTCTGGCTGTGCTGTGTTATACCAACTGTATTTTTGTAACTCGCGAACTGACGAAGGTGATCAATTTTAAATATTTCTAAATCTAACAAATGTGTTGTTTACACAAATTAAAGTAAAATTTAAAGTAGAAAAAAATAAATATATATGTATGCAATTAAGGGCTAAAAATAAAATAAACTTTACATTATATACAATAAATTTAAGTGGAAAATAAGTAATAATATATACAAATATATGAATAAACACTACATTTTAGTATATATGTTTAAGAAAATGATATGTAATATTGCACAATTTTACAAATACATATTTTTTTAAATATTCACCCTACAGTATTAATAAGGTCTTTAGTTTTTGAACGCCCAATATCTAGAAGCCAGTTTTTTACTTTACCTTTAAAAGTTACATAATTTTTCACGTTTTTCGTGGTTTCACATAGTGAGTTATAAACTTTCGGGGCGATAAAAAAACATTGTCTTCGGGCAAATGTGCTTTTAACCTTTGGAATTGTGAAAAATTCCTTACCAGCATTTCTCGTTAAGTACAATTGTTGACTTCTTGCTCTTTACTCTTTAGTTTTGTGAAAGTTTACAAGGCACTGCTTAATAAATAGCTGGCAGATATCCAAAACCTTAAACTCCGCAAAGAGCTGGTTTGAACTGTACCGAGGAGGCTTTTTGTTTATGACTCTTATTAGTAACTTTTGTGCTTTTAATAGTCGGTCCATTGTTGTTTTTGTACATGAGCCCCACGCTATAATTCCATGCACCCATATACTTTGACCAAGAGCCATATACACCATTCGCAGTGTTTCTTTACTCAGTACATTCCTAAGTTTGCGGAACACGTACAGTAATTTCCTTGTTCGCGCCGTAAGCGATTTTATTTGGAATTCCCAATTAAGTTTGGAATCTATTTCTATGCCTAAATATCTATTTTTTTTTTCAATGTTTATATGCTCACATTTGCAATTATTCTGGGTTGAAGATACACTGCAGTTAAATTGGTAAATTTTTAAGGGTAATACGTTGGAGGTTAGGTTGGGTCTGAGTGAAAATGCTAGGTACTTCGTCTTCGAGATATTGAGTGTCAATATATGTCGATCAAGCCATGTTTTAATACTGTTCAGGGAGCATTGCGCGTCTGTAAACGCTTCATCCCAAGTATCTGCCTCAATTATGACAGCGGTGTCATCTGCAAATGAGATTATGGCTCCTTTACCTTCAAGTGTCATATCACATAAATCGTTGACATACATCAGAAAGAGTAAAGGACCCAATACGCTGCCCTGCGGCACCCCATATAAAACATTATGTTTATTACTTTCCCGATCCCCTATCGCAGTGATCTGTGACCTGTTTGTAAGAAAACTTTCGAGCCACTCATTAGCTTTACCAGAAATACCAAAAAGGTGAAGCTTTCTTATTAGGATTGTGTGAGAGACTGTATCAAAGGCTTTTGACAGGTCGAGGAAAATACCAAGTACTTTTTTCTTTTCGTCAAGTTTTTTGGCAATAAGTTCTGTAACCGAACTTATGGCCTCGTTTGCTCCCCGACCTTGTCTAAAGCCATATTGATTGTTTGATAGTAAGTTCGCAGATTCCAGGTGGTGCATAAGCCTAGATTTGGCCACTTTCTCGATCACTTTTGATACTACACTCAACAGGGAGATCGGGCGATAATTACTAATGTCTTCCTCGTCCCCAGATTTAAATATTGGAGTAACTCTGGCATATTTTAAACACTCCGGGAAAATTCCGCTTTCGAAGCTCCTGTTTATGATGTGCGTAAGAGGGCCAGAAATAAAGCTAGGCACCGTTTTAAGCATGGCCACTTGAATTCCATCTTGACCCGGGGCCGAATCGTCCTTGAGGTCACTTAATATTTGACAGACTTCTTTGATATCGACTGGAGTGAATTCAAAATTAAATGAAGTTTGGCTATTGGCTCGTACATTAAAATTATCAGCTAGCGCGGACTCAGTTGTTTTAAGGTTTGACAATATATTTACGGCCAGGTTTTGTCCAATGTTACTAAAAAAGTCGTTTGTGTAATTGAGAATTTCTGCAGGATGTTCCTCTACGTGTTTTATATCCCCTTTAATATTGATAGATGTTATTTTGTGACGCTGAGTTTTACCATATGCAATTTCTTTTATAATACTCCAAGTTTTTTTTTGATCGCCATTTACTTCTTTAATAACTTCTTTATAGTAATTTGTTTTCGTTTTCTCGATTATTTTTTTGCATATATTACGATAGCTTTTATAATGATTTTTCAACTGAATATCATTTGGACTTTCTCTGGTTTTCCTATGAAGTCTGTCGCGTTTCTTAATACATGAAACAAGACCGTCTGTGATCCATGGTTTAATTTTTATCTGGGATCTGCTTATTTTAATGACCTTCTCAGTCGTTGCGCATTTTATTCCTTCAGTAATTAGACCTAAGAAATTGCGAGTTGCCTTATTTGGATCAGATTCATGGATTATTAGTTCCCAATCAATTGATTTTATATTTTCTACGAACATATTCTTATCTGTAATACGTTTTGTAATATATCTGGGCGGTTTTTTTCTAATTTGTTTTGATATGCAGATTCCGGTGGCATAGTGATCTGTAATAGAACACTGAAGTACAAATGGTCTCATCTCATATTTTGATTTAACCATGAAGTGGTCTAAGCAACTTTGACGATCTCTGTCAACTCTCGTGGGCTTGTCAATTGCTACACCTAGGCCATAATGAGCCAATAAATTTAAATAATCGTCTGTTTGTTTGTCGTTTTCACTTAGTATATTAATATTGAGATCCCCGATAATTAAAACATTTAAATCCCTGCTATATTTTTGTAATAATTTATCTAAAGATTGCAAAAACACCGTAATGTTTGGTTTACTAGGGGATCTATATATTGCTAAAATATTAATATCGTTTTCTAACAGAAGATGAAGGCAATTTGCGTTTTCGATATTATTTTCTGTGACTACTACCCGTAATTCAGTTTTAACATATACGACTACACCGTCGTTTTGTCGCTGTACTAGGTTCGTGTTGTAACATACAAACCCATCTATAGTCTTTGGCACACGCATATCGTTGATCCAGCATTCTGTTAGTATTAGGACATCCAACGAATTATTGAACTGGTCTATAAGAATTAGGAGATCAGCAAAGTTTCTGTTAATACTACGGATATTCATAGATAAAATATTCAGAGACTTTTGTTGGTTTAAATGTTGTTTGCATTGATTTGGGCAATCGAACTCAATGCAATTAAACCGAGAAAAACGATTAATTGAATCGCATATATCAGTCATATTGAAGAAAGTACCAGGCGAATAGGTTCTCGATGCATTGCAAAAAGTAGGGAGGAAATTTGTAGCTTATTTTTACACAAGAGCTCCTTTGACAACTGACAACATAGTAGGCGGAAATGAATTCTGGGTGATAAAACTTAAAATCTCCTAATACATAGCGTGAATGTACAAGGTGTATTAAATAATAAAACATATTAAATTCGAGTATTTGGATAAAGAAATTTTTCAATGACACTTCTGGATAAGTGGTGTGTGTATGCCACAATTTACAGCGTTCATGTGCAATACTCATAAGTGTAAATGAATACCATATAAACACATTTTCCAAAATAATTACTAGATATTTTAGTATACAATAGTGAGAGTTATTTGTTATATAAATAGTTAATAAATTATATATTATTAATAATAATTTCATACATACTGAAGCTACTTCAAGAACGAATCGAAAGATTTTAATGAGAGCCGTTTTTTGTTCAAGGGAATTTATAGCAAAGCGTTCTACCGAAGACTTAAGACATAGCATCCAAGGTCGATTCGTTTTTGATTTGAAAAGTTTTAGCGTTTTCTTGCTTTTTGAGAAATATTTTTCCGTTTTTAAACCAGCAAAAAGCAAAGTGCTTCTCTTTCGCAAACTTCCTGGCAATCATATATATGTACTTTGCTCGCTGAGTCAGGTGTTCGGAAATAAATATTGGTTGCTTATCGCATAGCAAGTTAATATGGCTGGAGTTAAGTTTTTCGCTATTATTTTTGCTTTTATTGTTGAAAGCCTTTGTAGAGGTTAAGAAATTATCCCTTTGGCTCTGGGTTGCAAATTTTATAATTATTGATTTTGGATTCCCTCTTGCAGCGGTTGCGTTGTTTCCTCTCCATTGATATAATTTGTTTGACGTCCCCATTGAAGTCTATGGTCTTCGCTATGTCCAATATATATTGCGACAGATATGGATGCCTTGTTTTTCCCGTTGCCATATAAGTGGAAGGATTTACCTCTCATTATCAAAGGACGTGTCCTACGATTCATAAAACCACGTATGAAGCACGACATTGTTAAATAGACAATTATTGACACATGATTCATAGAAGGTGGACCAAAATAAATGCAAGACTTGATATTATTGCTAATTAACATATCGCCATGTAATAATATCCTTGTGATAAACTTAAAGGTTACATTATTACAATTAATATTGAAATCATTTTCCTTCATTTTTGTTTTTAGAATCTAGTTTGAATATAACAGAAGCCGTCCAATTTTATGGATTTTTAGAAAAATCTATGTGATATGACTAATGAAAACAGGTCTTATGTATATTATTAATAGTATGATTATTTATTCTGGACAGGCAGATTTGCTGATACAACGAAATCAGATCTTGTAAAGCTGGTCATAAACAATACTAACCAGTTTTTTGGTCTATATTTGACAGAGCTTGCACGAATCACTTCAAATGGTAGTTTATTCAACATGTAGTGATCTGGATCGATAAAACTACCGTTTTATCGATCCAGCCAAAATGGCGCAGGGGTGTGGTATGGCAGTAGGGCGGTGTCGACTACAATGGGCAAACCCGTCACCCCAGGCTGGTATAACGATATAGATCGTTCTTTCAGCCGTGGGATGAGCGTAGAAGACTTAGGGACAAGACAATCTACTGTCTAGTTCACCAGCAACCCGCTAGAGATCAACGCCTTACGGCGAGGCACCGAGAAAGGTACCCAGCGGGCAGTCTCACCCCCTAACTACCAGTTTTGGCAGGATATCTCCGTCTGGAAATAACCTTCAGGATACCTCCGTCCTCCCGACTGGTTATGAATCCGAAGCCGCTTACGCAACCTCTACCTGTTGTATTACAGCGCTAATTCAGTTTGAATTTATCGCGGACCTGGGCGTTTCTTGCCCGTAGTGCCACACGGGATCTAGTGGCCCAAGGTCATTTCAAGAGTGGCATGACAACAGGTCAACATCCACCCCCGCTGCTTAGGAAACAGTATATTTCCATAGTCTCCAGACCCCTTCAGCAATTATTCAGAATGCACAGCCGATTGGCTTCGCCGACCGGTGCGCAAACCGTTCAGTGTGGTATGGCAGTACAAGCGTGAGCGATGTGGACCTAAAGAAGTCATCACTCTTGCAAGTAATTGATGACAACAACAGTATGGCTCATGCTGTTGGCCTCTAATGTCAGAATGGCTGGTCAATAGTTAGTTGGTGACTTTTAAATCCCCCCTTCAATGCACTGGCAGTTGTATGACTGAACTCTAGAGAAGCTGACATTTTATTTAATGCCTTTCAGCGCACACCTCCAGACCACAGCAACCTAACTTGCTGGAGCAATTCCGAACTCATTAATATTCCTTGCACGGCTAGGCATATTTTAGCCGGCTGCAAGTTAGCCTTAGATCAGGGTCAATACCATGATATTGCCGTCATTCGCGAGGTAATCAGCCTATCAATGGCTCGTGCCAACAAGGGTTTAACAGTACACTCCAAACTTTTAATACAGTTTATGCGGGACGGCTTAAAAGGCAAAAAACATTCCATTCCGAAATCTCACTCGATAATCGAGAAAGCATCCGATTGGATTCCGGAGGTCGATTCGTCCTCTAAGCAGTATCATTTTCCTGTAAGACTTGGACGCACAGCTCTACGTCCAGATATTACTCTTTATTCTCTATCTCGGAGAATTGTTTGTTTGTTTGTTTATACTCTTTATTGTGAAACTTCACAATGGGCGGGTTTATTATCATACGACAATCTCTTCCAACCAACCCTACTATGAAGTGTTCATATGGATGTGTGCGTGTAACATGTGTGTAAGTGTGTGACTTGTTTTAGCATTCGATCGACAGAATTGAAATGCAATTCCGTTAATTTTATCCCAACGGAAAATGGTGACCCAGCCGGAAACCGAACCCGGAACCTTACGTTGTAATATCAGGCGTCCTAACCATTGTGCCACCAAGACGTGTAAATGGCCCTCATTGTAGAATTAACAGTTCCATGGGAGTCAAATATAACCACAAGTACAAACTAAATAAATGCCATGATCTTTCTTGCAAATGCCATCACCCAGAATGGCTTCACTGTTCACCATCACGCGGTGAAAGTTAGCGCTTGTGGCCTGCCAGCCGAATCACTGTTTCACGTATTTAATAACCTTGGTCTTAAAATAATAATAATAATAATAATAAAACTAATAAGGAAAATAATAATAATAATAAAACTATTCTTAAGAAAAGGCGAGCTTATTGCCTGCAGGCAAAATTTTAGAGCTAACCTATGATCGAAATCTGATCTTACAACGTAAGGTTCCGGGTTCGGTTCCCGGCTGGGTCACCATTTTCCGTTGGGATAAAATTAACAGAATAATATAGAAAATAATCAAGTCATTCCAAGAAAAAAATTAAAACTGCGATCTAGTCTAATGGCTAATCTAAAAAAATCAAAGTCTAATGACTTTGTAAGCGGAGTGAATGGGTGATCTATCGTGGTCTTTTGAAATTTTTAGGGAAAAGACTTTTTTTTTTAAACGAAAATTTGAAGAAATTGACTGTTAACCCTTGGAGTAATTGGGTATTTTCATGGATGCATCTGTCTCTTGCAGGATTTTCGGCGACATCGACTTAAAGTACTATAACTACGAAACTACTACACCAATCATAAAAAGAACAACTGCACAATGATTGCATTGAAATGTCGAATATAGAATATTGAAATATCATTTTGTAAAACAATTAGATAATTATGAATAAATATGAGAACGTCAAAGAAGTGAAAAAAACGCGCGACCAGATTTGGTCGACTCGTACTAAACGGATAATTGTTTCGAAACCAGATTTGGTTGACTCATACTCAACGGGTTAAATAAAAGTTTGACAAGAATTTGAGCACGCTACACCATCTAGCGGTAGACAAAATATTGCTAATAAACAATATTAGCGATATTTTACCTCCCGCCAGATGGCGCGTCATGCTCATCCTTTATTTTTCAAATAATAAAAAAAAAACAAATTTATAAAAAAAAAAATGTTTTGTTTTCCCCAGAATTTTTTATCAAAAGTTGCTTACTTGCTCATACTGATTTTTCTCTTCAAGGATGCCAGTTAATTAAAACTCACCCTGTATAGTGGGAATATTGAAGTCAGCACTAATGCGACAGCGCTGTACTGACTTAAAACCAATTTACACGATGGCAGTATTGGGTCAGACCTCACTTGTTTTGAATATGAAGTCAGTAATTGACTGAACGTAAATCAACCTTTATATTGCCAGATCGATTTAAAAATCCCATGTGTTTTAATAAAAAAAAACGCAATAAACTAACCTGTTGTCGCTCATAGGGCGATAGATGATCCGTTTTGAATTCGTCCCTCCTTCGTGCCGGTCCTCTCTCTAGAAGAATGAACTTTTTCTCTCCTTTCGCCTTCGTCACTTTACAGTCATCATCGAGAAACACTTTATCGTCATCCTCATCGGGCGCTTCAACCTTTACCCGCACTTCTGTCTTGTGCAAATCGTCCAACAGAGTTATACTTCGAGTTCTTGCATTTTCTGCATCTTTGTGGTCTTTCTCGCAGTTGTTGCACACGCGCGATTTGTTCGTCTTCGACGTGCGGACATACAGCTTCTCGACGCGACTGCACAAATCGAGCGTAACATCGTTGTTGTTGTTGTTCACGATGTCGCGATCGGAGCGTTCGCTTTTCTTCTTCTTGACCGTGACGCATTTGACGCCGACCGGGAGGTCGGACTTCACCTCCATCTTTGTCTTTCCGCCATTCTTCTTTTGCAGGAAGTCGTCGATGCGGACGGTACTAAGTTGATTGATTAGCAGATCCACGCTGTGTTCGCCTTGGTCTCGCAGCGGACTGCTCACAGTTGACTGCATTTTCGTCATTGTATAATCATTTCCTTAACCCAGAGATGTTGGAGATTCTGAACAAAAGAAAAAATTATTCATTAATGATTTATAAAATCGCATTATAGGCTTCACCATTGATATATACAACTAGGGTTGTCGACTACAACGGGCGAGCCCGTCACCTCAGGAAATTTTAACGATTAGTCGTTCTATCTCCCTGGAGTGAACATAGAAGACTTGGGACAAAACAGTCCACCATCTAGCTGCGTCACAAGCCCGTAAGAGGCCAACGCCTTAACCGCGAGATAGCCAGGGATGTTACCTGGCGGGCCGACACTCGCGCCCTTACTTCCAATTGTGACCAGATTACTCCGGTTTCTCGATTGGTTCCGAGTTCGAGGTCGCTTGCGCGGTCCTCTCCCTTACGAAGCGGTGAAACGGTGTTTACCGAATCTATCGCGGACCACAGCGTCCTTTGCCCGGCTGTTCACCCAGGATCGGATGGCCGATGGTCGTTTCAAGAGCAGTCGCCGTAAGGTCCGCAACCACCCCCGCTTTATAGGAAACAGTACTGCTTCCAGATTCGCCCGACTGTTAGTCAGAGTGCACAGTCGATTGGCTTATGGTGCGCATTCCGTCCAGGAGTGCCAGAAGTTTGATTCCCAGGGGAAACTGACCAGGGCCAGAGTCCTACCCAGGCTCGCACTTCATGCGTGGAGGCCGTCGGATGGGTGTTGACCCGTGAGTGTGACCAACCCTGAACAGAATGGGTCTTCGTGGCCAACTCAGCAAGGGCCCATTAACTCCCCATTGATATATACAGTATTAGATTTGGAATTCGAAACGAGACTATTAGAGAAAGACGCGATCTACTAACAACGATCGAAGAAGAAGTACAAAAATGTCAAATACGATGGTTCGGTCATGTTTGCCGAATGAACGGTAATCGCTTGCCACGTAAACTTCTTTGGCGAGACCGTTTGACAGTATGGAGAATTCAACGATCGGCACCGAAGAAAACCTGGCTAAATAACATCAAAGACGACCTTAAGAATCAACGATTATCGGCTAGGGATGCTCGAGACGTGGCAAAAAATCATCAAGAATGGAAGCGAATCGTGAATGGAGTACGAGATTCAGCGGAACCGACAGCAGCGTATTGGCTGCCAGGGCGACCCCCTCCCCAATAGGATTGGTTACAGAAAAGGAAGTGGCATCGACGGCCGATATCCATAGCCGGATCGGTCAGGCAACAGCAACATTCCCTAGCTCAAGTGGTGCATATGGAAGCTAACAGTTTTCCACAGCCCAAACGATTACACATTCATGTATAACCTCCTGATGAATATATTGTAATACTGAAGACAGGCCGAGATCACGTGTGACCCGGTTTTTTGTTACAGCCACATATGTAGACGACAATTTCCCTTTCAAAACGGTTCATTGGGTATAAATATTTTACTTTTGGATTTTCCCGGATGTCTCAGAGTGGATCGCCTCCCAGGACCAAATGAAAGAGCTGCTACGGAATCCACTGACGTTATTATTATATTATACACTAGCAGCTTAAGGCTGATGCGTGTATATCACATGCACTTGTTTTTAAACTTGTGACTGTTTTGCACTAAGAAAATGTCCAGTTTGTTTTTAAAGCTATTGACAGAGATAGCACTGATCACTTCCTCTGGCAACGCATTCCAAGCATCCACTACACGATTTGTCAAAAAATATTTCCTGGGGTTCGATGCTGCAATTGTCTTATTTATGTATGTATGTACTCTTCAAAATGTTTGTAAAATTATGAACTAATTTTAAAACACAGGCATATCATGATAGAAAATAAAAAATATATAATATTTCTCGCTCTTCAAAGACTAATAAACATATTCCAGCTTTATCAATGGATTAGTACTAATTCATAAACGAGCAAAAACCACCCCTCGCTACGCTTGGTCGTACATAAAACCCGCCACGGTTACGGGGTTGGTATGTTGGTATGCTGTGGATTACAACGAGTGTCCACGCAGTTGCTTATTGGTGTTCAGGGTATACATGCTCTCGAGGTTGGACACACTGTAATAACCGTGAAGCATTTTGTAGCTTTCTATTAAGTCTCCTCGCTGCCTACGTTCCTCTAATGTTGTCAGGCGAAGTTCTTTCAGTCGTACTTCGTATGGTTTGTTCCTCAGCGTTAGCACCAACTTTGTTGCTCTTCTCTGAACTCTAATCATAATACTATTAGTCGCAGTCGCAGTAAGGTCCGCAACCACCCCCGCTCTATAGGAAACAGTACTGCTTCCAGACTCCCCCGACTGTTAGTCAGAGTGCACAGTCGATTGGCTTACGCCGCACGGTGCGCAGACCGTCTAGGAGCGCCAGAAGTTTGATTCCCAGGGGAAACTGACCAAGGCTAGAGTCCTATCCAGGCTCGCACTTCATGCGTGGAGGCCGTCGGATGGGTGTTGACCCGTGAGTGTGACCAACCCTGAACAGAATGGGTCTTCGTGGCCAACCCAGCAAGGGCCCATTAACTCCCAGCTGTGAGAGACAGTGATACAGAGAGGACTGTATCTGTCTGTGTGTATTCCTCCACGATAGCACCCAACCAAAGATTTGGCATGCAGGCATTATTTGGCCATGGCAAGAGTATAAAAGGTTGTAGTTGAAATCGATCCAGCGGGGGGTTTCACATCACATTGTGGATTTTTGGTTAGAATATCTCATATGCAGATGGAATATCTCATATGTTGGCGCTTGGTCCAATCCCGCCCTTAGCCAAGAAACGAGCCGCGCCGCCCGAGACGGCTGCAATGGAACCCAACCGGGTTCGCTCGCCGACGGTGAACGAGAGGGTGCATCGATTTTATTTATGACATGAATATTCAGATGAGAAATAGAAATAGAAATATATTTACTGTCCGAAATTGTGGTGGTACATTTATGCTGATAATACGTAAAACTATGTCTCTCACAATTACCTGTTATTATAACGGATTGACAAATTTACTTACCTGCTAAATTGACTTATCTGCTAATTATAATATCTTATTAAAAAATGTAATTATTTCACTGGTTTGCCTATAATATCTAAATCAAATCAATAATAATTCGTAATGTTCATTGAATGGCCTGAAATAACATTTAAAAGAGAAATATAACATGAAAAAATATAAACAGACTGGATAAGTAGCACTAACAGTAGAAGACAATTAATAAAAATAATTCACCAATAATATAAAAATTAAAGGAAAAAAATCTAAATCAAGGAATAATCAAAAATCCGCCTATAAATACGAACCTAGCACCCCTTGCACAGCTACACATATTCTAGCTGGCTGCAAGGTGGCCTTGGATCAAGGACGGTACACTTACCGCCACGACAAAGTACTTGCTGTTATTCGCGAGGTACTTAGCCTCTCAGTGGCTCGTGCCAACAAGGGTTCCACAGTATCCTCCAAACCCCCAATACAGTTTGTGCGGGTTGGCTCTAAAGGCAAAAAACATCTCACTGCAAAACCCTTTTCAATAATCGAGAAAGCTTCAGATTGGATTATGGAGGTCGATTCGGTCTCTAAGCAGTATAAATTCCCTGAAAGTCTCGGATGCACAGCCCTGCGTCCAGATATAACTCTTTACTCTCTATCTCGGAAGATGGTCCTTATCGTAGAATTAACTGTTCCATGGGAATCAAATATCCCAAAAGACCACGAGTACAAATTAAATAAATACCATGACCTTGCAAATGCCGTCACCCGGAATGGCTTCACTGTTCACCTTCACGCGGTGGAAGTAGGCGCTCGTGGCCTGCCAGCTAAATCTTTGTTTCACCTTTTTAAAGATCTTGGTCTATCCAGGAAAATAATCAACTCCTTTCTAGAAAAAATATCTAAAACCGCGATTTCTGCATCTCAAATTCTATGGCTTCGAAGGGGGAGTGAATGGGTGGTAAGGTGAACGCTCACATGTGGCAAGACAGCTGTCCTAAACCTACCACAGCCGGTTCGTAAGTCCGGAATCCACTGCTCACCCCCCAGAAGTGTAAAAAAAAAAAAAATAGTATTATGATGGGCCCGACTCCGGTCGGTGAATTCCATGGCAGCTCCGTTTGTATTTTATTTTATTTTATTTTTATTTATTTATTTAAAATGTGTAATCTTCCTAATTAAATTATTGTAAAAAGAAAATGAAAATGCATGAAATCACTTCTGATGAAATCACTTCTTAGCTACTTGCCGGGAAGTTAGATAGAGATTCTTTATTGCACATTAAACAAAAACATACAAAAGGCGGACTTATTGCCTAAAATACAATCTCTTACAGCCAACCTCCGTGGAAGTGTAAAAATTTAGGTTCCAAGAGATAAATTAAAAATTAACAAAAAAAAAAGAAAAAAAGAAGAAAAACATTACATAACAAAAATTAATCAAGTAACAAATATGCCATTTTTTAAAAATAAAATTTAAATTTGGAATAATTCGCAAGGAGCGAAGGATAGGAGAGGATGGGATGAGACCTAGGATAACTAGGAATTTAGGGACATGAAATGCTTTTTCAGAGACACTTGGAAAGGTAGAAACCGTTGGTGCGTTTCTGATGTCTGGCGGGAGCTGGTTCCATAGTCTAGCTGCATGAACGGTGAAGGAATAAGTAAAAAAAGAAGAATTATGAGTTGGAATCGCAATTTTACTATCCTGACTGGAACGGAGTGAAAGACCATGACTTCCTAAGTGATTGAATTGTTCGGTTAGGTAGGAGGGAGCGGTGGGATTGTTGAGGATGTTATAAAGAAGGGAAAGAATATGCATGTTTCTACGTTCACGTATTCGAAGCCAATACAGTCTGCTTCTATACTCAGAGACGTGATCAAATTTTTTCGCGTTGAAGATATACCTAATGCATACATTTCGCAACCGCTCTAATTTGTCAAGGATGGCTTCAGTGACGTCAAGGTAGCAGACATCAGCATAGGGAAGTCTTGGGGTGTGACAAGCGCTTTTTTCTTCATTGTTAATTTTGCTAGTGTGGATTCGGTACAATAAAGCTATTTTTCATTCTTTTTTTACATTACTGCCCAACAAAAAACGAGTGTCATGTGTACAGGGTTCATCTATATATGTTTCCTGTTTCTTTATTCCACCATAACTTCTAAATGCTTAAACCAATTTAGAAGTATGTGGTATTGTTAGAACCGTTATGTCATCCCGAGTGTCATAGGGTATCTTAACTGTCAAAATAGCATGTAAATAGTTGTATACATGTCCAAATTTAAATATATTTACTTGTTTTTACCTACACTTTTAACACTCAAGAAAGACCGAAGTCTTATTTCCATACACTAGGTTTTTCTTAAATTGTACAACCAACACTCGTAATATCCATTCGTTCTTTTGTCAGCACAGTATATATAAATGCCGTGCTGCCTATCAATTAGATAATAAAATTACGTATTTGCAATTCTGTAGCTGACCGTGCCCAAGCCATGTTAGATGAGGAAAAAGTGTTGTCCGTTAAAATACCAAAGGATCATAATATCACACTGGGTTTTACAGTGGATATTTGCAAGGCGTTTGGACAATGAAATATATTCCATTGATTAATTAATAATATGTTGTAAATACAGGCTGCCACAAAAAAAAACCTTGACAATCTTGACAATAAAAAAATACGTGTGGCACTCGTGGACTGTCGCGGTAAAGCTATTGCATAGCATTTTTAACAACTTATGCAATTATAATTATTTATTTATTTTATTTCTTCTGATATCAGATAACTGCGCTCTATCGGCAAACGTTGAAATTATTCCGAATCATTTGCGGCTGCGGTAGCAAATGATTCGGAATAATTTAAACGTCTTCCGATAGAGCGCAGCGGACGAATTTTTTATTCGATAAAGCAAAAAAAACGGATTATTCGACAAAAATCGTAGATAAAAAGATAGATAATTAAATTATCTTTAAAATAGTGCAGGTTTCATAATAATACGCCAGATAGTATTTGCGTAGTAGTCGTTTTTGTGTTCGGTTAGCCCTAATTTCACAAATTAATTACACTATGTAATATAAACAAAATCTAAAATATTCAAAGCTAAGAATATTAGGAAAATGTTCTTGTTTAACATATATTTTTTTCGAATCGTAAGCAGTACTCGTTTAGACGTAATTATCAGTTTAAAATCATTAATTTTCGTTAAGAAATTTCTTCATTCGGTCGCCGCGCTGGCCTAGGCCCGCGATAAAAGCTATGCAATAGCTTAAAAACTATTTTTTTTAAATAAAAGTTGCTTGTTTGTCGTACTGATTCATCCACTACAAGAAATGCCCGTGATGTAATAACACCCTGTATAGATAAAATAAAAATCTACACATAGAAATCTACATACATAACATATAATTTATAATAATTTTTATTTATATATACTTTTAATATAAATTCATGTAAAGTTTATGCGATTATCGTATTTATGTATGTATTATTATATTAGATGTAAGAATATTTATTTATAACTAAAATATGAACTAAAATACCTTCCGTTTAATTTGGTCTCTTCAAAATTTTTAAATTTTAGAATATAGTAACTACCTCTATCCTTGTAATTATTAAATGTAAATACCATTGCAATATAAAGTTAAAAAAAATAATAAAATAAAATAAAAAAACCTAAGAGGGATATATCATGCTCTTTCGGCAGGTAATATACGATTTCTGTTGGTACCACCTCGATACAGGTTATTCCTAGTGAGGTGGTAAACCACAAACTATCATTTCTGAATCTCTTTCCGAGTTAGGAAGTAAATTAGAAAACTGTTTAATTAATTATGAAATATTAGGCTAAGAGAATCTTTATGTAATTAAAGTTATATTTATGGACTTAAATAAATAAATAAATAATATACATGCGTATAAGATCAAGGATACTAATGAGATACAGAGTCATAAAAAGTCGGATTAAAAAATAGTCGAGATTAATTGCCTAAGATAAATTTAAATTATTACAATTTAAACATCTGCCAATAAAGGTGTTTACAAATCTATAAAGCATATGTGGAACATATTCTTGAGTATGGCTATCAGCTCTGGAACCATTACTTATGCAGATGTAGATGTCCTGGAAAAGTGCAGCGAAGGGCAACCAAAAGGCCAGTGGGCCTTAAGAATAGTAATTACGAAGATCGTTTGGAATTACATTGACTGACCACTCTCTATACCAAACGAGAATATAAGGACTGGGGGTCTTAATGTTAGAACTCGAGTAGATATTTTAAAAAAAATTAAAACTCAGGAGTCTGAGTCCATAAAATAAAAATGGAAATATCCAAATTACCTGGAAATAGGATATTTTCCGGGATAGACACAAAGGCATACCTCGATTTTAAAAGCAACATAACTACCCTATCACCACAAAATCTTTCGCAAAATTATTTTTGAGGTTTTTCTATTTAAAATTGCCTTGCTTTTACGTAATATATATTTATTATTATTATCTATACTAATATTATAAATAGGTAAAGTTTGTGAGATTGTAGGAAGTAATCTCTGGATCTACTGAACCGATTTTGAAAATTCTTATACCAATAGAAAGCCACGTTATTTGTGAGTGTCATAGAGCTATATATTAATCCGAAAAATGAAAAGACTTTTTCGTGGTAGTCGGATTTGCAAAGTAAGTCGGAGAAAAAACGGTCAAACGAAAACGTTTCTTACGAACGCTGCTTTAACGATGAGAGATATATGATTGAGTTTTAGAGAATAGTTGTAGAGCTTGGTAATGCCTAGAAAAAAGTCAGCGACAGCATATGTCTTAATTTTATATTCAAGTCACAAAAAGTAGTTTTTTATATTAAAAAATAATTTAAATCGTTATGTCATGTTTATTGGTCATATTATCAACAATTATGAATTCTTATTCAAATAAGTCAATTTATCGTCTCAAGTGTTTAAAACAAAAGACTTTTCCCTTTTACTGCATATAATTTCCCTTTTACTGCATAAATGGTTAAAGAGATAAGACACTCACAAATAAGACACTCCCAAGAAGAGACTCACAAATAACGGTAATATAGTCAAATTGGCATGCATACATATGCAGTAAAAATACTATTGGTTTATTAAAATATTATTATTATTATTGTACTATTATTATTATTATTATTATTATACTATTGTTATTATTATTATTATTATACTATTGGTATTATTAAAATACTATTAATAATATTGGTCATATTATCAACAATTATGAATTCTTATTCAAATAAGTCAATTTATCGTCTCAAGTGTTTAAAACAAAAGACTTTTCCCTTTTACTGCATATAATTTCCCTTTTACTGCATAAATGGTTAAAGAGATAAGACACTCACAAATAAGACACTCACAAGAAGACACTCACAAATAACGGTAATATAGTCAAATTGGCATGCATACATATGCAGTAAAAATATAACCCTTCTTTTGGCAGTTAGGAAATAAATCATAGCAGTCAGTACTAATCGAACCACACTCATAATTTCATCACAAGTAAAAAGTTTTACCGCCAAACGAAGTGGGCACGGGTCAGCTAGTACCTTATACTTTTCTATACAACTATGTTTTTGCAATACAAAAAAATATTTCTTTTTCGTAATTTGTTTTAACGGTTACTTTCTTAAAAACCCAATTTCCGATTGTTTTAATTTTGTTCTTTAAAATATTTCCCATCGAAGTGAAATGAATAAATAGTGTATTTTTTACGTAAATTTCTTATTTCGCATTAACTATGGCGTCAAAGATTTTTTCATATATTTTTCAAGTAATCTTTATCTAATGGCATGCATATGACGTCATTCCGAAATATTTTTTTTTTTTGGTAATTTACCATTATCTACAGTAATGGCATATTATAGATTTCAATGAATTGGATTTGGAAGGTTGATTAGGATCAATAATTAAGCCTTTGAAGAGTTACAATCAAATCAATTTTAGGTGGTACGAAGTTCACCGGGTCATCTAGTGCCAAATAAAAATAAAATAAAATAACGAGTATCAGCCGCCAAATGTACACAAAGGGTTAGAAGTATGTAGGTGTATGTACGACATAAGTAATTATCTTATTGACAGCCAGGAGACTGACAATATTTAATTTGCGTGATGGACAATTGTAATATTGTCAAAACAGGAAATTTTGGCAAAGTTCCCGGCACAATTACTTATCTTAGTCCGCTTCAAGTACAACACAACAGCCAAGGTCGTTGATATCAAATACTGGAAACTCACAGTTAAAAAACAATGCTGCACCTAGAGTTCGGGTCAATTAGAAGATAAGATATAGAGAACAGCAGACGTAAACATCTTTAAACACGTGCTTATAATCGCGGAAAAAAATGGGTGATTTACTCTTAGATCCTACACTGGTCCGTATTTTGTGAGACCGTTGCGGCCGTGGCGGCCAAAAGCTAAATGAAGCATAAATTTGTGGCCTGGTTGTGAGAACACGAAAAAGAATTTTAATACAATTATGCCGGATTTTAAAAACCCGGTCCTTAAGAGGCCGTACACGAAATTTTGCGCATTTCATGAATTTACGTAATTTTGCAGACGTGAATTTAAGGTTAAAATACTCTTTTTCTATAAGTTTTATTGCACAACATAAAAGATCATTTATATTATTGTCTAATGAGTGAGCTACTTTTTTGAAAATTATTATAGAATTCTAATTAATTGACCTTAAACCGGCGACTGTTTGTGAATTTTTGTTGTAAGAGGTTTAGAATATAACACATTTACGAATCGTTTTGACATCTAAATGGTATAAAAAAATTACAATGTATTGTTGTGAAAGTCCTCTATATAATAGGTGAATCACTTTTTACTACTTTCATATAAAATTGTTGATAAAAAAAATATTTAACTTTGTCAATTTTTTTAGAAAATGGGCGAACAAATGCTTTTGATTTTGGCCTTTTAGAACTCTCTTTCATAAAATAAAAACAACAGAAATTAACTTTAGTTCAATATCAATCCATTTTCTCAAAAAAAAATGCAAAACATTAATTAAAATTGGCAATAAAGTCTTTTAAAACAATCTAATTCTCGCGTTATGATACTCGCCTATGATACGATTCACGCCTCAAGTCAGCTAGTCCCCGCGCTTCGAAAGGGTGGACGTATCTCTTTGGCTCCGAAAATCCTACCTACCTATAGTTATATTATACCATTGATTATAGAGGTATCACGGCCCACATCGTTTTCGTACACGGCCTCTTAAGCTATCATTTCGCCTAAACGAAATTGCTAAATTATTTCCATATTAATTGTAAATTATCTTTTTCAGTTACTGTTTCCCAAAAAAATAAAAACGGGCGAGATTTGTCTTCAATTTTTGGAAAAACCTAGAGATGATTCTCAATATTAAAAAAATATTATTTACACAAGCGTATGGTCTATTTGCATAGTACCACGACAGTTTTTGGAACTTCCATACAAAAAAACATAAAAAATAAAATACGATAAATAAATAAATAAATAAAAAATACATACAAAAAATAAAAAATAATAAATTAAAATAAAATATAAAATAGAAAAAAATGTTTGAAATTACGTAATTTTCAGAAATGTTATGGCCAAACATTTTTTTTTTTTATTTATTAAAGATACTTTTGAGTGATATAAATCTAATTTTTACTTTATAAAAAACTATTCATTTGATAATTTATTATATCATAATTGAAAAGCCATATCGACTATATTAGACGATGCGTGAAGCCGAAATCGTCATTCGTAATTGACCACTGCCAACGGTGGGACGTATTCCCTTGTCGCCGCGGTATACCTATACATCTTTATGTATATATCGAAAGCGCGCGGGCATTGCAAAAATACTAAAATTTTTAGTCGCGTCATATCGGAAGGGAGCCTTAAGAAGGTATTCTGGTTTAGACCTTTAAGAATATGTCCTCAAGAGGATTTTTACAAAATCCATTTTTTTCCGGAGTTACAGCGACTTTTGTGACGTAGCAAATAAACCGATCGTGCCGAACGAATCGATACTATAATGCAATCCCCGACTTCACGATTAGGAAGCTAGAACAGCTCGCTTAGCTGTAAGAACGTCAAAAAATGTTAATTTTGAAGTAGACCCAAATGTGAGAATTAAGTACCATTATCTGAGTTACGCTCCCGAAAATGTGTCTCAAACTTTAAACGCTTTTTTCTCGAAGCTACTTTTTTCGACCTAGTCGACATGATATCTAAAGTTCTACTTAAACGATTTATTTGAAATTTGGTAAAAATCATCTTTGCTCTTCCCTCTGCTTCCGAGAGCATAATTTTAAAAAAATGCGTAGCCGAAGGGTGAAACCCTTCGGCTACGCATTGTTTTTTTGTTATATACAAACAAGTGTTTGTTCAAACACTTGTTTTTTTTGTTATATACAGGTTGATATTTATTTAACCAGATCTTGAAAAGGGGTGAATCAGTACGAGCAAGTAACAACTTTTATTAATTTAAAATATATATAGGTAAGTATATTTTTTTTTTTGACATTTGAAAATTTTTATTTATTGAAAAAATAGTACACAAATCGCTGAGCATAGTGCGCTATCTGGCGGTAGGTAAAATATCGCTAATATTGTTTATTAGTGATATTTTACATACCAATAGATGGCGCAGCGCGCTCAAACGCTTGTCAAAATTTTATTTAACAGTCAAGTTCATAAAATTTTCAAACATAAAAAAAAAAAAAAAGTTTTTTTTTTTAATATTATTAAAAGTTGTTTAATTGCTTGTACTTATTCACTTTCTTAAAAGTTAATTAAAACTCATCTGTATGTAACGATAACATTTTTCATGTTTTTTCGAAAAAAACAAAAAACATTAAAAGTTGCTTATTTGCTCGTACTGATATAAGGAAGTCACCAATAAACTTCAAGGATGTCTAATAAATACTAATAAATAAATAAAAAAACTCTTTATTCTTAAGAAAAGGCGAGCTTATTGCCTGCGGGCAATATTTTAGAGCTAACCTATACTATTTATGAACATTATTTGCGAGTATGACGAATAGAATAGAGGAGGATAGAAAGAAGTATATACTTTACTCTTTGTGGGCACAGATTTGCCACATCGAAATAATCTAACACCTATAAGGAGGCTAAAGTTTTAAAGGGAGGGGAATGGGAGGGGAAAGGGAATTTATCTGGAGGATTTCAAATGCTCTCTGAGTCTGTTTTTAAAAGTTGTTATGCTTGGCGCGGTTCTCACATTTTTCGGCAAAGCATTCCAAAGACGGGCTCCATGCACGGTGAAAGAGAATGAGAAGAAGTCACTGCTGTGACTAGGGACAGAGAGTAGCAGGTTGTTTTTTGATCTCAGAGGGCGTTCATGAGCCGATAGTGCAGTAAATCTGCCGGTAAGATAATTGGGAGCGACGCCATCCAAGATCTTGAAAAGCATACAGAGAACTCGCATGTCTCTTTTCTCCCGGGTCGACAGCCAGTGAAGCTTCTCTCTGTACTCCGTGATGTGGTCAAATTTTCTGAGGCCATGGATATACCGAATGCAAACATTTTGGAGACGCTCAACTTTGGTGGATAACTCCTCTGTGAGGTCGAGAAATGCGACATCTCCATAATCCAGAAGGGGGAGGAGAGCAGACTGACAAATCGTAATCTTGCTCTCCTCCGGATCAATACTCACCTGTATATCTCTATATAATCTCTAATATGTATATCTCTATATAATCAATACTCACCTGTATATCTCTATATAATGGGTGATTGGCGGATCGATTGAATATCTGATAAGACTAATAGGGTGGTCAATTATAAACCGATTAAAACATATACAAAGTCCTATATACAAAGTCCTACCATTTACGAGAAATGTATTTTTTCTACGTGTATATAATTACCCGTATATAACCAATGATTAGAGGTACGGAATTTTCATTTTTACGAAATAGATGCGAATTTATGCGAAATTTCTTGAAATTTGAAAAAATACGAAAATACGCACCTGAAAAAAGTTTCACTAAAATTTCTCTGCAGATGAGATTAAATACAACAAATGAAGCCTACTTTCATATTGGTCAGTTATTTTGCCCATCTGTGGTGCAAGTCACCAACTTAAAACAAAATACATTACCTACCCCAAAAAATCATTTTTCAGAGGACATTCTTAAAATGAGCTGATTGATGGGTATACTTATTTTCATCGCCTAATGCTTCAAACAGTAAATCAAATGAAGATGCCAATGTTAAGAACATATTCTGGGGTACTAAATGCTGCCTTTGAACCATTGCTGAAGCAGCGTTACAAAGTTAGTTACTTCTATGCAGTTAGTTAAACAGCGTAGAAGCAGAGCGCTTCTTTATTAAATATAATGTCGCCGTTACGGACAAAACGATTCTAAATGGTCAAATATTGAAGAACAACAATGTTAGCTTTTAATTATTATTAAACATAAGTTTTAGGTTAATTTATAAATATAATTACCAGTTGTTTTATTAGGCCTTTGAATTGAAAACTTCGATTTTTTGTGATATTGAACATTTATTTCGAAGGAAATTGGAAAGTGCATTTCATTCAATGTATTGTCCATCGCTAGCTATGACGTTCTCCCATCTTTCTGGCAAGAGACAGATTCCCCGGCGGAAGAAGTCTTCGTCCTTGGAGGTTAAGTGATTCACCGGGGTACGAGCGATATTCTTCGCGTTTGGTCTTCTCGTAAAAGATACACTTTTCGTCGCCGGTGATTATTCGGTGGAGAAAAACTTATCTTTTTTGACGGCGAAGGAGCATTTCACAAGTCATGAAACGTCTTTCGATGTCTCTCGGTTTTAATTCGTGAGGAACCCAATGCCCTTCCTTTTGAATGACTCCCATAGATTTTAAACATCTCGAAACGGTTTCCAGCGTCAGACTCCAATTCGGCTTGTTCAATTGTTTGCTCCTGGCCTGAGCGCTCTTTGTCTTGCACGTCGAAATCACCACTTTTAAATCGGTGAAACCAAGTCTTAACGGTCCTTTCTGTCGGAGTAAATTCCCCGTAAGCCTCCAGCAGCAATCTATGACATTCTGCGTCAGTTTTCTTAAGATAAAAGCAGAAAAGCATTGCTTCCCGCATAACGAAATGACACAGACTGATAATTGAAGCCTAGTGATGACGCTTTGACATGAAGTATATTGTAATTTGGTAAATGACTATAAATATAAGTTATGGTATTTCTTAGGAAATCGAAGTTTTCAATGCAAGGTCTTAATATATGCAATATATGCGAATTTTAGCGAAATTTCGATATTATCCATTTTCTTTTTGCGAAATTTCTATTTTTGTTTTGCGAAAATTCCGTACCTCTTAAGAGAACGTAGACCCATTAAATGTATAATAGTTTTTGAGCACTCTAAACACACCTATTGCCTTGTTTTGCCTACCTCATTATGTACCTCATCATTAATTTTAACTTCAAATATATTACAGATTCCAGGGGGAGTCCTTAGTGCAATCCAGAGACAGAGCGCCGTTGGATCTGGATAAAATATAATCAACCGATTGGTTTGCCTCGTATACTTCATTATATATTGCTTTTATTAATTTTGATTTAAATTTCAGATTCCGAGAGTCATTGGTGCATTCCAGGGACAGTGTGCCGTTGGATCGGGATAAAATACGATTTACATTAACCCCTCAAGGTAATTATTTGGTTATTCGTTTTTTATCTTTAATAATATTAACTTCATGAAGGTAGAGCCCCACCGACATTGTTTTACGTTTATTTTGTTATCGTCGTATAATCAATGATACGGCGAAAAGCCGCCGCACACAATTTGTCTTTTATATATAGAGAGATATGTAAGATACATCTTGCGGTGTCAACTACAACGGGCGAGCCCGTCACCACAGGACGTTTTAACGATTAGTCGTTCTATCGCCCTGCAGTGAACGTAGAGACTTTGGACAGTACATTCTACGTCCAGCTACGTCAACAACCCGTGAGAGTCCAACGCCTTACCGCGAGTTAGCCAGGAGTAAACCCGGCGGGCTCGAGATACTCGCGCCCTCACTTCCAATTGTGACCAGATTTCTCCGGTCTCTCGATTGGTACCGAGTTCGAGGTCGCTTGCGCGGTCCTCTCCCTTATGAAGCGGTGAAACGGAGAGCACAACCGATTGGAGCAAACCCCGCACGGTGCGCAGACCGTACAATCTTCGCGGACCAAGGCGTCCTTTGCCCGCCTCTTACCCGGGATCGGATGGCCAATGGTCAATTCCAGAGCAGTCGCCATAAGGTACGCAACCACCCCCGCTCTATAGGAAACAGTACAGTTCCCAGACTCCCCCGACTGTTAGTCGGAGAGCACAACCGATTGGAGCAAACCCCGCACGGTGCGCAGACCGTCCAGGGGCGCCAGAGGTTTGATTCCCAGGGGAGACCGGTTGACCCAGTGTCCTACCCAGGACTCGCACCCCATGCGAGGAGGCCGTCGGATGGGTGTTGACCCGTGAGTGTGACCGACCCTGGACACATGGGTCATCGTGGCCAACTCATCATGGGCCCGTTAGCCCCCGTAAGATGTAAGATACAGTGATGGTCGTGTCGCCCTTGACTCGAATACCTTCCGAGAATTGCGATATATACGTATAATATATTTACGTAAATGATTCGACCAGCGAGAACCAGTT
This sequence comes from Micropterix aruncella, assembly GCA_944548615.1. Lineage (NCBI taxonomy): Eukaryota > Metazoa > Arthropoda > Insecta > Lepidoptera > Micropterigidae > Micropterix > Micropterix aruncella. The sequence continues at coordinate 17,863,451 of OX155975.1, read as the reverse complement.
TTGAAAATGGACAAAATGTATTTCGATTCTGCTACCGTCTGACTAGCCTCGCTTTTGCCGTGCATCGTTATATTCTCTACTACTACGATATCGATGCATTTTAAAATTATGTATTATCGAAACCAGTTTATCCTACGGCGAGTGGCGGTCGGCAACAAGTCGATCGCGATAGACGACTTTTTGATAGTCGTTTCGGACGCTCGCCGAAATGTTCTTAAAAAAAACGGTTCTGTCACCCCAAGACTTTCCTGTCAAGTAGCCAGGAACTTAATTAATCGGAATATTAATTTCATAAATTCTACCCCCCTCCCCAACCTAGCGCCCCTCTTTAACCCCCCCCCCCCCCGATGATGACGATGGTGACATCAAAATCAAAATCGAAAACGAAATTTAAAACAAAACCGAAACCGAAATTTAAAACAAAACCGAATCCGAAATCGAAAACTATCGAAAACGAAGTTGAAACTCGTATACAAAATTTTGGGTTTCTGCTGTTGACCGTTGAGGACTTCCCTCATCGGGAGCCAACCCAGGGTACATCAGCCGTGTCATAAAGGAACTTGGAAGGGGCTATCATAATTGAATGCATATACAAAATTATGGGTCTCTGCTGTCGACCATTGAGGAGTTACCTCATCGGGAGCCAACCCAGGGTGGATGGATTTCAACCACAATATTTTCAGTTCATGCCATGACCAAATGATGCCTGCATGCCAAATTTCAGCTCAATCGGATGAAGCGTTTCGGCGCTCGGAGAATACACACAGCCACACAGAAGTGCGTGCACAATACTTTCCTTGTTAGGAAAGTAAAGATCTTCATTTTACTAATTGGTTGCCGATGGCTCTGTGAATGCAGAAAATTTTGGTCTATTTTTCGGGCAAAACTGCCATAAACGAATAAGATATAAAGGTAAAAACATATTTTTAAAAATAAGTACCTAATTATTAAAATGCTCTGTCCCGAGAAAACCGTCGAGAGACCGGAGTAATCTGGTCGCAATTGGAAGTAAGGGCGTGAGTGTAAGCCCGCTGGGTAACATGCCTGGTTATCTCGCGGATAAGGCGTTAGCCTCTTACGGGCATGTGGCGGAGCTTGACGGTGGACTGTTTTGTCCAAGTCTTCTGCGCTCACTTAACGGGAGATAGAACGACCTAAACGAACGACGACTTAAAACTTCCTGAGGTGACGGGTTCGCCCAATGTAGTTGACAACTCTATTTTGTAGAATCAGGTCATGCTCACCATAAAAATACATTGTCATCGAAACTGAACAAACATGTAAAATTTCAACTTCATAGGATTAGAGGAAGTGGGCAGTCGTGAATCCGAGTGTCGCCAAATATCAAGAAATTGGTTGTCAAAATGTCCAAATGTCAATAAATGAACATCAATATATCGTGTTTAGTGTCAAATGAATGGTCCGTTTGAGTACATTGCGGAAATATATGTATCTGGATATAGGCAATATATGGATATATGCAAAAACCACAAATATTTAAAAAGAAATCGTAATAAAAATAATTAGAAATGCAATAGTTCACTTTTTGTAACGGCAGTCGTGTTTTTTATTATTTTTAATATATTTACTTGTTAGTTTTAGTATTTTTTCGTTTTTGACGGACGATTTCTCAACAGCTGTCACAGCTAGCGACGGACAAATTGACATACGTTTAACCCTTGGAGTAAATGGGTATTTTCATGGATGCATCTGTCTCTTTTGCAGGATTTTTGTCGACATCGACCTTAAAGTACTATAACTACGAAACTACTACACCAATCATAAAAAGAACAACTGCACAATGATTGCATTGAAATTTCGAATATAGAATATTGAAATATCATTTTGTAAAACAATTAGATAATTATGAATAAATATGAGAACGTCAAAGAAGTGAAAAAAACGCGGAACCAGATCTGGTCGTATCATACTCAACGGATAATTGTTTCAGAACCAGATTTGGTCGTATCATACTCAAGGGGAAGCATGCTAAGAGGTTATTTAAAAAATGCGTCATCGCCGTGCCATGTATGTCTGTATACGTTAAATTGTTTACTGTTAGGTGTGCTAGAAATAGCCGGTATAAAAAGCTAAACTACATTGCTACCGGGAATGAGGATGATTGGTCATAACACAAAATTTAACCGATGACGTAAGCTGGGTACGCTAATGTCAAGGTCAAATGTGCGCTGGGAGCGTGTCAATAATACGCGCAGACAAGATAACAAACGGTAACTCCCGCGGCGTGGGAATTCCCGAGAAAGCCATATCCACAAGAGCTTGACTATACAATGTATGAATTATAAACGATTATCTATAAAATAGTATTATTGTATTAGCCGGCCCGCGCTTCGATTGGCTTGCGCCGCACGGTGCGCAGACCGTCCAGGAGCGCCAGAGGTTTGATTCCCAGGGGAAAGTGACCAAGGCCAGAGTCCTACCCAGGTTCGCACCTCGTGCGTGGAGGCCGTCGGATAGGTGTTGACCCGTGAGTGTGACCGACCCTGAACAGAATAGGTCTTCGTGGCCAATCCAGCATGGGCCCATTAGCTCCCCAACAATCGGGGGGGGGGAGCCTGGAAGCAGTTCTGTTTCCTACAGAGCGGGGGTGGTTGCGGACCTTACGGCGACTGCTCTTGAAATGACCATCGGCCATCCGATCCTGGGTGAACAGCCGGGCAAAGGACGCTGTGGTCCGCGATAGATTCGGTAAACACCGTTTCACCGCTTCGTAGGGGAGAGGACCGCGCAAGCGACCTCTAACTCGTAACTAATCGAGAGACCGGAGTAATCTGGTCACAATTGGAAGTAAGGGCGTGAGTGTAAGTCCGCCGGGTAACACTCCTGGCTATCTCGCGGTTAAGGCGCTGGCCTCTTACGGGCTTGTGGCGTAGCTTGACGGTGGACTGTTTTATCCAAGGCTTCTGCGCTCACTCCAGGGAGATAGAACGACTAATCGTTAAAACTTCCTGAGGTGACGGGCTCGCCCGTTGTAGTTGACAACTCTATTTGGTGCTCGGGTTGATAGCGAACGGTTTCGTGCAGAAGATCCATCGAGTTCTCGGATCGGTCCAACTCACGATTTAACTCCTATGCAGTAGCCTCCTCGTGTGGAAGGCTTACCCCCGGTAGGACTTTCGCGCCTCAGGCCTCATGACTGGTGGATCGGTTTCTCTTAGGGATTGCCTCCCGGCGCTACTGGACGCCTTGCGCATGCGGCGTCAGCCAATCGGTTGTGCACGCTGACTAATTACTGAAGGAGTCTGGGGACTATGGAAATATACCGTCTCCTAAGCAGCGGGGGTGGTTGTTGACCTGTTGTCACGCCATTCTCGACACGACCTATCGGCCACCGGATCCCAAGTGGTATGACGGGCAAAGGACGCCCAGGTCCGCGATAAATTCTTATTGAATTACGGCTGAAATACAACAGGTAGATAGAGGCCGCGTAAGCGACTTTGTTCCTGTCAGTCGGGAGGAAGGAGGTATGCTGATGGTTAATTGCAGACGGAGATATCCTTCCAAACTATACGATATCCTTCCAAACGATAACCATATATTATTATATACGTATATATATAAAGTATATATTGAATATAGGTAGATACGTTTTATATATATATGTATGTGTTTGTGTATGTGTATATATATTTTTATATGTATAAGTGTGTATTTATATATAAATGTATATATTTATTATAATGCCTATGTAGGTAATTATCCTTTTATTCTTTTATTATTACCGCATTACTAACTAACATTAGATGTATTTTCTTCAAAATTTCATAACTACATATGTTGCTAAATATTTTCATTATTTTAACCGAAAGTTTATAAAAATGTGTACTATCTAACAAATATAAGACTGGTATCACTCCAGAACAGACTGTAGTCTAGTGGAGCTGATAAAATCCATCAAATCTGTACATTCTTTGATTCGCAAACAATGATTAAGTATTTGCTCTTTTCTACTCTGTATTATTTATGTATTTGCTCTTTTCTACATTGTAATTTTTTATTTTGGATTTAAATAAATAAATAAATAAAATAAAAATAAAAAACTGATAGACAGGGGGCGAGGCTGCCCGCTGGGTACCTTTTCCGGTGCCTCGCCCTAAGGCGTTGGCCTCTGTCGAGAATGTTGGTATAGCTAGACGGTAGATTTGTATCGTCTCTAAGTCTTCTACACTCATCCCACGGCTGAAAGGACGATCACATATCGTTATACCCGCCTGGGGTGACGGGTTCACCGGTTGTAGTCGACACCGCCTCACTGGTGGTGTTCGGCTCTGGTAGCGAATGGTTTTGTGCAGCTTCGGCTATAAGATTCATTGTGTTCTCGCGTCGGCTAAACTCGCGCGTCAGCTCCCACCAAGTCTCCACGTTCACTCCGTGGCAGGTAGAATGACATGATGTCGTTAAAACTCCCTGGGGTGATGGCTTGGGCCGTTGTGTTAACGTCCGCTGATGGTGCTCGGCCTCTGGCCCACGCATATGTGAATAAAACGTGTATACGACATTGCTACCGAATTTAAACGAAGAGTCTTCCAACGGTTTGTTTTATTAGTTTAGTTGTGGACTGTCTGCGAAAGCAAGCGCGCTGTGGTCATAGGAAGAACGTTTCTGCAACCTACCGGTCTTTAACCGAGACGACAACCTTTTTTTTAACGGCTTCAAAAAAGAGGCTTCTAAACAATTCCACCCGTTTGTGTGTGTGTGTGTGTGTGTGTGTTTGTGTGCGTTAACCTTGAGGGGTTAACGCACACAAACACAACAAACAAACAGTAAAGTCCCGAATCGGGTACGATGTATTGTAGTTAATGCTAAGTAATGTCCCAAAACGGGTACGAGCGCGGCGCGACAAACCGCGCTCTCAACGAACTGAATTTACACCAAAATCACAGTGCAACCACCCCCTGTCAGATATGTGTGGTAAAGACGGATACATTCTGTATTCTACGATTATTCAGTCGTGCTTCTCGCAGTATAGAATCCCTAATATAATTGTTTGTATTCTGGGGGCACTTAGTCGAGTGCTGCCATTGCTCGGATCTGTGCTTCTCTTCGGATATTATGTAGCTTCTCTTCGAATATGTGTATGAAAATAAATAAAACGAAATAATAGATTTGGTAAAGCATGTAATAACGTACACAAATGTGTTTACAATTTCTAGATAGGGTTTGGTATTTTGAGATAAAACGTCGATATCGCTGAATAAGTGAGTTTTTTTCAGTTCTCCAACTTTCTAATAATTATTCGTAATTATCTAATTGTTTTACAAAATGAGGTTTTAATGTTTTATATTTCAAATTTCAATGCGATCATTCTACAATTCTTTTTTTCATGATCCATCAAGTAGTTTCTTTCTTATGATCGTTTTTCTAAAGTGCTATATTTTTGACCGTCAACTCTCAGAAATGACAAAACGGTTAGGCCAATTTTAATCTTTCTGGTTTCGAAATTTTATGTTTAGCTGTATAAAAGGACTGAACCGATTTTGATAGCTTATAGCCTGTAAACCTGGCACTGGAACTTAGCGATCACTAGAAAATAATTCCAATAGTATTCCATGAATATTTTTTACTTGCAACGGATTACAAGCAACCTAAACGTCATATATAATATGTATGACATGTACAGGATGGGCGATAAATATGTTTGCGCTTTGTCTTGTTTATATTTCGAAAATTCGCGGGCTTACGGGGGCGCGGGTGGTGTCGATAGACGCGTCAGATCGTGGAAATTTTAGTCGCCATGGAGCCGCTTACAGGTGTGCGCAACGCGCTTTCTGTGTTCGCGCGTTTTATGCTAACAATAATTCTGTGACGATTGTGAGGCGAATGTACCATGCTCATTTCGGTTTACGAAACATGAATAGTGCCCTCCAGACTCACAGCGAGAAGCCTCGGAGAGAAGCTTCGCCGAGACTTCTCGCGAGAACAAGCAACATGTCCACACTCAAGATATTCTCACTCGTGTTCTCGTTTCCTATCCGGTATGGACGACATTACTGTTATGCACGACATTCAGACTGCATCAGCTTTGGCACTGTGTGCATATTGTAACTTTGTAAATGTTGTAACCAAAAATACACATAAAAACACAATGAAGTACAGGCGATGGCGGTTCATCGAAATAGAACAAGGTTCATAATTGTATAACTGAATTGAATAATAGTCCGAGTCGGTTCCACGCATCATAATTTGAACTCTTTTCTTTGTAATGACGTTGTTTAGCATCCCATAAAATGGGCTCACATTGTAAGTATTCGATAAACTTTAATTCCAAATCGTTATTCCACATTTTCAAAACGAAACGAAATAAGACAAAATAAACTTGCACTCTCCGCCACTCTAATCGGCACTGAGACAAAACAAGAATGTGATTACTAACCACTTCAAATATTAGGCTTCTATTTTGATTATTTATATTTATAGTTTGACAATCTAGTAGTTAATTCTTGACTACCTATGTATGTTCAGTAAAGAGTAGTAACGAGACTTACTACCTAACCCAATTATTTTGACACGTCCAAGAGCGGTCTTTAGCCGTCAATTGGACACGACGAAAATGTAATGTAATGTAAAGATAGTGTTTTTTTTCTCGCCCAAGAAACCCTTTGTCGCGGGCAAAAATACCGACAACCAACGGAGAACAGGCGAGAGCGAGAACGAGACGGCTATAAACTATTCACATTCACGTCTGAGCCATCCAGACTCTCGCCGAGAAGTCCCGAGAACACCCGAGAAACGTGAATGTGAATAGTTTCTCGTCGTCTCGTTCTCGCTCTCGCCTGTTCTCCGTTCGTTGTCGATATTTTTGCCCGGGTTTCTCGGGCGAGAAAAAAAACACTACATTCTCGTTTGGTCTCAGTGCCGATTAGTGAGTAGTGGAGAGCGCACGTTGATTTTGTCTTATTTCGTAAATTTTATGTTTCGTTTTAAAAATGTGGAATAACGATTTGGAATTAAAGTTCATCGAATACTTCCAATGCTAAACAACATCATTACAAGGACAAGAGATTGAATCATTATGCGTGGAACCGACTCTTTTTCAATTTAATTATACAATTACGAACCTTGTTCTATTTCAATTAATTTGCGTCATCCAACATCGCCTGTACTTTCTTTAGTTCTTAATTGTATTTTTGGTTGCAACATTTATAAATCTACAATATGCAATGGCACACAGGGCCAAGCCTGATGCAGTTTGAATGTCGTACATAACAGTAATGTCGTCCACGCCGGATAGGAACGAGAATTTATTTTTATTTATTTTTATTATTTATTTAGGTACATAGGATTAGGTATACAGTTCATTCATAGGTCATGTAATCTTATAGTAATTATATAAATTATTTAATAATTAATATAGGGAGGTTTAACACATCTTACATGACCTTTACTGCCAATAGCACATCTAACTAGGCGATAATTTGGCCCGTCTCTAGATGTGCATATTTTTATGCAATTTTAAGAAATGACGTGTTTTTTTTTAAATAAATTATTTGAACCCACCACCTGTATATATACATAAATATACCAATTTTATAAAAAAATATAGCTATGTAATAAATATATACATTTATAGTTGTAATTTAATAATATTTAATTAAGAAAAATAGATAAGTGATACTAAATAAATTGTCGTGCGTTGCAAAGAAGTTGATCAGATTTTACATATCCCTTGTTAAGTAGCCATCTATTAAGGTTTGCTTTAAATATTTTTATGTTAGGATAATTTTTCATGTCTTCACTAAGGGAATTATATAATTTTGGGGCTATGTAGAATATATGTCTCTGGGCAAATGTTGTCCTGACTGACGGAATTATATAATTGATACTCGCGGACATTCTTGTGTTCAGATTGTTTTGAGTTCGGGCGTGGTCATCTCTAGATTTGTAGAATGCAAGAAGCGCTTACTTAATGAATAACTGTTTAGCTGATAGCACATGGGATTGGGAAAATAACAAGGCAGATGGATGACGCCGGTTTTTTCTGTGAATTACTCTCAATAATAATTTCTGCGCTTTTGTCAATCTATCCAGATTATCATTACTAGTAGCGCCCCATGCCGCGACTCCGTAGGACAAAATACTCTGACACAAGGCCATGTATACCATTCTTATGGTTGTTTTGGACAGAATGTTGCGCAGCCGAAGAAATACATAAACCAGCTTTCTAATTCTCGAACTCAAATTTGCAATCTGATTTTCCCAACATAGCTTCTCATCTACCGTTATGCCTAAGTAGGAGACTGTTGCAGATTTGCTTAATTTAGTACATACACATCTATTCTTATCCAAGCATTTGTCGGTATGAATGGCAAGTGTTTGGTTGAGAACCTGGCTGAGATTTTCCCGCAAGCTGAAAGTGATAAATTTTGATTTCGCAGCATTTAGCGTTAAAATATGGTTGTCGATCCAAGTTTTAGCCAGTTCCAAGTTACTTTGAGCTTTTAAGAATGTATCATTCCAATTATTAGTCGCAGTAAGAAGGACAGTGTCGTCCGCGAAGGATACAATTCTACCATTAACAGGTAATTCGCACAATTCGTTGATGTAGATTAAAAAGAGAATTGGACCCAAAACACTACCTTGAGGGACACCGAATGACACGTTAGTCTCTTCGCTTATTTGTCGACCAATTACTGTGCTCTGAGTCCTCCCGTCTAGGTAACTCCGAACCCATTTTAAGGCCACCCCATCGATTCCGTAGTCAGTTAGTTTTTTTTTCGAGGATTACATGGGAAACTGTGTCAAAAGCCTTTGACAGGTCAAGGAAAGTGGCAATTACCTTTTTTCCTTTGTCTATGTTTTCCACTATATATTGTATGACAGCATTGATGGCCTCACTGGTTCCCCGACCCTGTCTAAAGCCATACTGATTATTAGATAGCAGCTTCTGTGTCTCTAGATATTGTGTTAATCTATGTTTGAATATTTTTTCATACACTTTAGAAACCACACTGAGGAGGGAGATAGGGCGATAATTTCCTATATCTTCTTTTTTACCACTTTTAAATATTGGTTTTATTATCGCTTTTTTCAGCCATGTTGGAAATATACCAGTCAAGAAACTGAGGTTTATTAGATGAGCAAGGGGCTCGGATAATGTTTCTGCAGATTGTTTGATTATCTTTGCCTGGATCCCATCTTTTCCTGGAGCACAGTCGTCTCTGATACTTTTTATAGTCTTTAAGACCTCTTCTTTATTCGTTTGCAATAATTCGAATTTTTTATTTAATTTCGGTTGCTTATGCATTGATAAGGCTAGCTCCCTCTCAGACATACCCTTTTTATGCAGTATAGAGTTAGCTAGGTCTTGTCCTATACCAGTGAAGTAGTCATTAATGTAATTCAATATATCGTTAGAGTGTAAGTCCATTTTTTTTAATTCCTTATGTATATACATCTCTTTTATATCTGAGCTATTATTTCTGTTGTTAACTAACCCTTTGATAATTTCCCAAGTTTTTTTTTTGTCCCCATTTACTCTATCTATTTTGTTTCTATAATACTTATCTCTAGTTTTTGTTATAAGTTTTTTACATATATTTCTATACCTTTTGTAGTACATTAAGAGTTGAATATCATTAGGGCATTGTTTAATCTGCTTATGAATAATGTCTCGCTTTCTTATGCTGAAAATCAGGCCATCGGTTATCCAAGGAGATAGTTTATTTCGAGACCTGGGTATAGTACATGCCTTTTCGATTGTAGCCATTTTAATGCAATTTGCAAGAATATCATGGAATTGGTTGGCAGCAATGTTACTATCTTTACATTGTAATACTGGAGTCCAGTCCGTCTTTTTGAGGTTTTCTGATATTGATGCGTAATCGATTGTTTTTTTGGAATACGTCTGTTTAGGGCTGTTCTTAATTATTTTTTTAGATAGGCATAGACCAATTGCATAGTGGTCGGTGATGGTGGATTGGTAAATGAACGTTTGACTATGAAATTTAGTTTTGATCATAAAATGATCTATGCAGCTCTTAGTATTCTCATCAACTCTAGTAGGTCTATTAATTCCGACCTCCAGTCCATAATGCGCCAGAAGGTTAAGATAGTTTTCCGCTTGAGTATTTTTATCATTAAGATGTTAATGTTGATGTCTCCAGTTAATATTATATTAGACTCGTATCTATAGGCCTCTAGCAGATTATCCAATGACTCAAGAAAACTTGTTAAATTGGACTTGCTCGGAGACTTATAGATAGCAAATAAGTTTAGGGAATCATCTATTACTAAATGTAGGCAATTTGCATCATTGACGGATACTTCAGTGCTGCTTACGTGGAAATGTGACTTTACGTAGACCACAACCCCATCGTTTTGTAGTCTGGCGTTGTTAGTGTGATAAGTTTCGAAGCCTTGAACAGTTCTGGGGACATAAAGTTCGTTTATCCAGCATTCCGTGAGGATGATGACATCAAAGATATTATTGAATTGCTGAATAAGGATTAAAAAATCATCTAAGTTTTTACTAATGCTCCGTATGTTCATCGATATTATCTTTAGATAGTTACCTTTTTTAACATAGCTTAAACAGCTTTTTGAGCAATAGAACTCTCGACAGTTGTACGGATTGTGCTCATCTAATTCTGTTGTGAACTCAGTCATTTCGGTCCGGTCTTACCAATAGAGGAGATTTTAGGTAGTGCAAACAATATAAGGCAACATCGAATATTAGCGCTCGAATATAAAGTAACATTAATTGAGGCTGTATCACTAGATTTTTAGTGCAAGGGTATAAAATTGGGCTATTATCATATACACGAATATTCATTATTACATAGCTTATTAACAAGATATACTGCAATACTATATATAGAAGCAATAATTTATAAATACACCAATTTATATTCAGTAGCAATAGACACAGTTTAATAGCATAGATTAAGTATGGACATGACATGACATACGAGTATGGACATGTTGCTTGTTCTTATGAGAAGTCTCGGCGAAACTTGTCGCCGATGCTTCTCGCCGTGAGTCTGGAGGGCACATTATGTGCCGAACAGACTACTGGGAATCCAAAAGTGATTTCTGGAAAATGTTATAAATAACTATCGTTGTGATGGTCCGTCTTTCATCGAATACAAAATCAATACGACCACCGGCTACGCTCCTTGCGGCCATTGACGTCATCTTTTTTTTTTTGATGAAAATGTAAATAAATCGTGTACACAGTTTGTTCGGCGATAAAAGTGTTGGCCTTTGTGCCCAATGCTCGTACAAATTCGTGTCATGCTAATGACGAGACGCCTTCGGCCGGTCGCCTCTTATCCTAAGAGGGTGTTCAAGTATTACGTAACGCATTTTTTAAAGATTTTTTACTCCCCTCCCCCCCATGTAACGCGCCGTAACATTTTTAAGTACCTCATCCCCCTCCCTAAACGTTACATAACACCCAAGTGACCATTTTTACCTAAGTCACAATAATGTTGCGCAAAGTACCGGAAAGTCGCTGAAATACCTTTGTTATTGTTTTAATCGCGTTTGCGGTAATAAATAAAACAAGAGATTTTTAACTCGCAGTACATGCGTATATTGTTTATTTTATTTAATACAATAAATACAATACAATCAACTACTCCAGTAGATAGGCATTCCTACACTTGGATGCGTCACACAATTAAATGCTTAAAAATTTCATTATTAAAAACATAACTATCATGATAGTTGTCATGGCTGAAATATTATATTCAATATTACCTACTTACAAATAATCAAAATATACTAATGTCATTACATAGTAAGAGAGAATAATATATTAAAATAGAAATGCAAATTCTATGTAGAATAATCAACGTAAAATAATTTTATTGTCAATCCAGCAATATGCCTTTGTATTTTTTAAACATAAATAGATGTATGTTAAATTATATGAGAATTAGAATGTCAGCTATCATAATACCGTTATGTTTAAAATTTTACAAATTTTGCTAATTATCAACATGGAAAATAAACTCGGAATTTTCAAACTCCCTTATACCATAAATTGGGTTTCTTACCAAATTATTTATAATTATCTTTTTAAATTGGTCCTCTCCAAGGCTTTTCATTTGCACCGGAATCTTATTATAGAAGAACAAATTTTGGTGTATAAAACTGTATCGCACTTTGCTAAGTCGCTTTCGGTTTATGTGGAGATTGGATTTATTCCTCGTATCGTGATGATGAAAATCACTATTCACCGGAGCTTCTGCTAGCCGTCACGAGCGTACATAATATTTTGGTAAATGTAAGAAGAAAATAGAGTCATGATTGCTGATTCTACGAACCTTGTTATATTGTTATTTAATAAACAATCACACATAATGTAATAAACATTTGCTAAAGTTTAAAATATGTTAAAATAGGCTCAAATTTGTCCTTAATAAACTTTTACTCATAATCTTACATTAAATTATTCCGTTTTCCTGACTTGGCCCTGTCAATACATACATTTTTGGCTTCATCCACTATTGTTCTTCTCATGCATTCTCCTATTTTACCTTTTTTTAAACTAATAAACTCTTAAAATAAAATAAAAAACATAACGCATTATTGTTCGAACCCCCTCCCGACTCTGTAATGCATCATAATGTTTTACGAGATCCCCCCCCCCTCACCCATTGCGTTACGAAATACTTGAATGTCCCCTAACAGACCAAAAGCAAGCGCTAATTTTATAGTCAGGTAATTTTATGCAAACAAGTAAATATATTAAAAAGAATAAAAAGCACGACTGCCATTACAGAAAATAAAGTATTATATGTATAAATATTTTTATTACTTTTTTCAAGAAATATTTGTGATTTGTGTATTTATCCATATAGATAGATGTATATTTCCAAAATGTACTCAATCAGACCTTTCATTTGACAGTAAATACGATATGTTAATGTTAATTTAATGACATTTGGACATTTAGACATTTAGACATACATAGATGAACCCTGAACACAGTACACTCCTATTTTGTTGGGGAGTCGTGTAAAAATAAGCAAGGGTTAACACTGATTATATATGGTATTATGTAGAGGGTTGCCAAAACTCCATAGGACGTTTTGGCAACCCTTCCGAAACGGCGAAATGCAGGTGTCGCTGATAGCATTGACGGATAAGCTAATAGCAATTTATCGCTGTGTGTGAGTGTGTGGACGTTGGTGTGTGTTTGTATCATGGAGAGCGTATGTGTGTGTGTACGGTTTTAGATTGCTTTTAACTACATAGTAGGATTTGGCGACCCTTCTTCGCCAGTGAAATGCAGCTGGCTCTGAAAGCATTGACAGAAAAACTAATTGCAAATTAATTAGCCATCTATAATAACATTGATAATCAATGTTTTTTTTTATAAAGGACTGATTGATTATAAAAACCCAATAATTTAACCAATGATAAGGATAACTTGGGTTGTCGATTACAGCGGGCGAGCCCGTCACCTTAGGAAGTTTTAACGATTAGTCGTTCTATCTCCCTGGAGTGAGCGCAGAAGACTTGGACAAAACAGTCCCCCGGTCTCTCGATTGGTTACGAGTACGAGGTCGCTTGCGCGGTCCTCTCCCTTACGAAGCGGTGAAACGGTGTTTACCGAATCTATCGCGGACCACAGCGTCCTTTGCCCGGCTCTTCACCCAGGATCGGATAGCCGATGGTCGTTTCAAGAGCAGTCGCCGTAAGGTCCGCAACCACCCCCACTCTATAGGAAACAGTACTGTTTCCAGACTTCCCCGACTGTTAGTCAGAGTGCACGGTCGATTGGCTTACGCCGCACGGTGCGCAGACCGTCCAGGAGCGCCAGAAGGTTGATTCCTAGGGGAAACTGACCATAAGTCCAGAGTCCTACCCAGGCTCGCACTTCATGCGTGGAGGCCGTTGGACAGGTGTTGACCCGTGAGTGTGACCAACCCTGAACAGAATGGGTCTTCGTGGCCAACTCAGCAAGGGCCCATTAACTCCCCAATGATAACGACAATAACATTAAATGATTAGTGCCATCTATCGCATTTTTTTATATAGGCTGATTACATCACAATATATACAGCACAGAAAGATAGAACGCCATCTATTAGTCTATCAGAACTATAAAGTGCATAATTATTACGCATTGCAACCTGTATACCAAATAACAAAAATATTTCATTATGTAAATAACGTTATAATAATAAGAGCTATGATTTAAACATTCGTTACATCATAGCTAAACAGACATATCCTCATCTGCTCTGACAGCAGAGCAGCACTGGACGCTCTGGCTAAAGCCACCACAGAATCTTCTGTGGTCTGGGACTGCATGCAGGAGCTCAACAAATTGGGAAAATCCAACAAAATCACCCTAATGTGGATACCGGGTCACCAAGGCATACCCGGAAACGAAGAGGCCGATAGACTGGCAAAACTGGGCACACTGGATTGCCCAGTGGAGCCAGCTGTAGGGGTCCCCTTCGCTACAGGTAAGAAAATCATCAGGGACTGCTTGGAGCAGGAACATCGGGCTTCCTGGAAACAGAGTCAGGGATGTCGCCAGGCAAATGCCATGATGGAGCAACCACTACAGAAGAAAACCAAGGCCCTACTTGACATGAGCAAGAAGAACCTTAGAACCACTATCGGTCTCCTCACCGGACACACGACCCTTAGAGCTCATCTATTCAACCTTGGCTTGACTGAGAGCAAGGATTGCCGAATATGTGGCGAGGAACCTGAAGACAGCATACACATTGTTGGCCGCTGTCCAGGGCTCGCCGCCAAAAGACACAGTTTACTGGGACGAGCCTTTCTCGAACCCAGCGATCTGCCCAACTTGAAGGTCAGTGACCTACTTAGTCTGGTAAGAAGTACCGGGCTACTAGCTGACAATTGACCTAACCACACAGTGGGTAGTTACAAAAGACCTTACAGATCTAGGTGACATCAAGGGCTGGAAACAAGCCCCCCACTCCAACTACTACTACTACTACTACTACATCATAGCTCTTGTGTATTTTTTAGGAAAGCTTGATCACATATTATGTTAAACGTTTTTAAGCCAAAATAATACAAAAAAGTATTGTGAACTATTTTAGTCACAATTTTCGTAAAGTATACCCCCCCCCCCCCCACGTTCACTCTTGTAAAGAGTACATTGGCCTCTCTCGCTTCAGACACTGATAATACAAACACACTTGTGGTTTCCCTCCTTAAAGTCAAAAAAATAAGAAATGAATGAGCCTCTTTATCACAAATTCTTATCACCGGAATGGTAGTTATAATTGGATTTATGGCACTTATTATTTCCTTGTAGCTTCAGCGCAAGACAGAAATAAATCAGGTGAACAAAAGGTTTGATGTTTCTAATTCCAAATTACAATTTTATTTATCCAAAACAACTATAGAATAAATCGTTCGTTCGTCAGGGATACCAATTGATTCGCTCAAAACAAAAAGATACCATGTGACTTAAAATCAAACTTTAGGGAAATCAATTAAAGCCTATACAATACCTATTCCAGAATATATTTTTAATATACCTTAACAAAATCATATCTATAATATATATAAAACAAAGTCGGGTTTGTTCGAACACTTATAACTCGAGAACGGCTGAACCGATTTTCAAGGTTTTTTATTTGTTGTATTTGTCTCCGTTCCGAATAGCAGAATAACTATTAAAACGAAAATTGAAAAATTGACGAAAAATTAAAATAAAAGAAAAAACATTTTCCCATACAAAATGTAAATCCGTGTTTTTCTCATGGTCAGTTGTACGTGGCATGTTCACGTGTCGGCAAATCATCCGCTTTATTTGTTCTTGCGCCTGATAAAAAAACTAAAAATGTCGTATATCACAAGGCGCTTTAATGAAGAGAATTAAACGGAGTGCATCCCAAGCTGCACAATATGTAAATAGTTCAATTCAATCATGTCTTGCTGACACGCGATTGATATACTTAATTTTTGTACTTTTATATTTCTTTTTGTGTTATTATCTTAATAAAGTAGTGAACTTAATATTTATTTTGTATTCAATGTATTACTTTCATAAAATCATAAATTAGGTTCAGCTAATCTCTAACACGACATTCATTGACTGTTAGGCGGTACGAAATTCGCCGGGTCAGCTAGTTATGTATAAAAGATGAAATAATTAAAAAATATTTAATATTTCACGACGACAGTACATTTTTGTTACATCGAGATCTTTTTGGTGATTTATCTAAACTTTGATCTAAGTCACATGGTCTGTTTTTGTTTAGAGCGTATCAATTTAGGACACGTCTTTCCAAAAATATGGGCCTGCTCTAGGATTCTGAAGTGGCGATACGATACGTCAACGCGACACGACATTGAATTCGATATCGTTCTCAATCCGAAGACTTGACTGATTCTGTTTCAGAATCGTCAGCTAATCTCAGAACACCATACTTCCCACGTGATACCACGATATCGTATTCTGATTCGCCGAGAAAGGTCGTTTAGCAGTGTGCGGCGTATGCTCAATTCGGACCAGGCTCTGAGCGCGCTTAGTGCTTTGAGCTAAGGGAGATTCGGAACGCGTCCTATATTTATTAAAACAAATATTCTTATTTATCTGCACTATATTCAAATTTGAATCATCCTGGGTCGGAATAGTCGGTAATTATTACTGAATGGGGATGTTTAATACCATTTCCCAGTTATCTCCTCTAGAGCAACGACATGCAGACGACACCTCATCTGCCGCCTTCCCATTCTAACTCACTTCTGACGATTTAAGGACTGTCAAATCTCTTCCAGAATCAGTCGTGTATCGTATCGTCGCTTTAGAATCCGGGGGCTGGATGGCCTTGTCGTTTGCCTCTTATAGATAGAATAGAATAGAATAACTTTAGTTTTTAGTTTTATGTTTTTAGTGCTATAAAAACATAACTTAATGAATTTTACACTGGTTTTATAAAAAAAGACAATTTATTCACAAATGGCGGACTTATCGCTCTAGCGATATCTTACAGTCAACCATTTGATAAAAAAATCTTAATTTTTACAGTACAATACACAAAGTAGTAAAGTTAAATTTAAAATAAAGTTGTACAAATATATGTCAGTAACTTATGCTCAGGTTGCCCAGGGAAGGATAAAGGAGAGGACAAGGTGAGGTATTTGGTTAGTGGCTGTGTAAAAATAAATGTTTCTTCAACAACTTTTTGAAAGTATGCAGCGAAGGTGCATGCCTGATAGAGTGAGGGAGCTGATTCCATAAACGAGCAGAATGGACTGTAAAAGAGTGCATGTAAACAGAAGGATGATGTATCGGAATGGCGAGTGTGTTATCCCGGCTTAGTCGAAGTGGAAGACCGTGGCCTCCCAGAGGGTGGAAATTCTCCTTGAGATAAGGTGAAGTGGGGTTATTGAGTACTTATGTTGTAGAGTAGCGACAATGTATGCAAATTTCTTCGATCGCGAATAGGAAGCCAATGAAGTTGCTCACGAAAGCAGCTAACGTGGTCGAACTTTTGCAAATTAAAAACATACCTGAGTAAGATATTTTTCAGACGCTCCAGCTTATTCAAAATAACTTCACTAGCATCGATATAACAAACATCACCGTAGTCAAGTATAGGCTTTAAGAGTGTGGACGAATTTATCGCGAAATTCGAAAATAACTTTTTGCCTGCGGTGTTAATTTGATATTGAAGAAATTTCGTTTGTTTCAGGTTACATTTTGTCATCATTACCAACGTCATTTAAATAAAAAAATAAAATACAAACGGAGCTGCCATGGAATTCACCGACCGGAGTCGGGCCCATCATAATACTATTTTTTTTTTACACTTCTGGGGGGTGAGCAGTGGATTCTGGACTAACGAACCGGCTGTGGTAGGTTTAGGACAGCTGTCTTGCCACATGTGAGCGTTCACCTTACCACCCATTCACTCCCCCTTCGAAGCCATAGAATTTGAGATGCAGAAATCGCGGTTTTAGATATTTTTTCTAGAAAGGAGTTGATTATTTTCCTGGAGAGACCAAGATCTTTAAAAAGGTGAAACAAAGATTTAGCTGGCAGGCCACGAGCGCCTACTTCCACCGCGTGAAGGTGAACAGTGAAGCCGTTCCGGGTGACGGCATTTGCGAGGTCATGGTATTTATTTAATTTGTACTCGTGGTCTTTTGGGATATTTGATTCCCATGGAACAGTTAATTCTACGATAAGGGCCTTCTTCCGAGATAGAGAGTAAAGAGTTATATTTGGACGCAGGGCTGTGCATCCGAGACTTTCAGGGAATTTATACTGACCTCCATAATCCAATCTGAAGCTTTCTCGATTATAAATCAGTGATTAGTAACGTATGCCAACTCGATGTTGAAGGGAGGAGTGGAATATAAGGACAAGCAAAGTATACGGGAGGGGAGGGGAGTATTCATGAGTTGAGTAAATGTCTCTTTAACGATTTTTTAAACCCGCTCAGGATTTCAAGTTGTCTTATCGGTAAAGGCACGGAATTCCAGAGTCGGGCCGCCTGCACTGAGAAAAACCTAGACATGAAAGTTGATGAATGCTGAGGTATAGCCAGTAATAGATTTTCCTGAGAGCGCAATGGAAGGCCATGGGATGAAAGCGGAGAGAAGAGATTATACAGGCACACCACATTGTATCCTTTTGTGTGTGCAATAAAGCTTTTCAAACAAACAAACAAACTTTGGAGTCAGGCTCGTGAAATTCAAACTCCAGGCTAATCGCTCACTGTACTGACCCCAGCTATTGGCCCAGTGTAAACAAGGCATCGTCTCAGCTTATCAATCAGCCCTCGTATATGATAATTCTTCCAATGATTGCTCGACATAAGACAGGTGTATAAATAATTTTCCCCATCCTTTCGTAAAAACTCGATCTGTACCCATATATTATTTAGTGACTGACGACTTAAAATTACATATTTCGTACCAGTGCAAAATTACAGGTATACTTGTACAGCGCTTAAAATTCCTTTGCTGGATTTACCTGTTTGCACACCCGAGACTCACTGTGGGTGTTACTTACGACTAAGAGACTTAAAGGCTCTCTAGACGATCAAGCATGCTTGTCAAGCTTCGCGTCGCGGGCTGGGAGGGGATCGTAAACCGCAGGAAATATGCAAATATATATTTTAATACATATTACCTAACCAAAAATGCCTAATTTTCTAGTTAATTAGACGTAATTGATTGATGAATGAATGACGGGACTCCCTGGTATACAACTACAAAATTAGGCATTTCTCGAAAAAAAAAATATATATATATATATATATATATATATATATATATATATATATATATATATATATATATATATATATATATATATATATATATATATATATATATATATATATATATATATATATATATATATATCATAAGCTATCATATCTTAATCATAAGCTAATGCAACAACAAATCGCATATTTTTTCCTAAAATTAACCAATGTGTCGGAAAATATGTCGAGGTCATTCGAAGCTTTATTATAATGTAAACATGACCGTCTGAAAAAGGTATTTTTCGCAAACTTCGTGTGAAGAGGGTATACTGAGGAATTTTAAAAAGAATTTTGCCCAAAAGGGGTGTGGGTGTGGGTGTGGGTTTTAAAAAATGTTTGCATATTTCCTGCGATTTACGACCCCCGCCTAGCCCGGAACGCGAAGCTTGACTAGAGAGACGATCGTAAACCGCAGGAAATATGCAAATATTTTTTTTATATTTACCAAAAATGCCTAATTTTATAGTTTTATACCAGGGAGTCACGTCATTCATCAATCAATTACGTCTAATTTACGTGAGTCCCTGGTATAAACTACAAAATTAGGCATTTTTGGTAAATATTTTAAAAAATGCATATTTTCTGCGGTTTACGATCCAATACCAACCCGAGACGCGAAGCTTGACAAGCATGCTTAATCGTCTAGAGAGCCCTTAAGAGATTTAAAAGGCTCTCTATACGATCGCGCATGCTTGTCAATCTTCGCGTCTGGAAGGAGATCGTAAACCGCAGTAAATATGCAAATATTTTTTTGTAATATTTACCAAAAATGCCTAATTTTATAGTTTTATACCAGGGAGTCACGTCATTCATCAATCAATTTTGTCTAATTAACGTGACTCCCTGGTATAAACTATAAAATTAGAGATTTTTGGTACATATTTAAAAAAAAACTAATATTTCCTGCGGTTTACGATCCTCTACCAACCCGCGACGCGAAGCTCGACAAGCATGCTTGATCGTCTAGAGAGCCCCTTACGACTGGACGTCAGACATATTGATATTTTATATCCATCTCCAGATGTTTATTATCCAGATCCCAGTAACATTATTATTATTAATTCTGGACAGGCAGCTTTGGTGATACAGTCTGGCCAGAAAGAGCAGACCCTACGTTTTGGGGGAAAAAAAATATATTCCAACACAGTAATGTGAGATTAGTAAGACTAAATCTTCTAGGGACATTTCTCGGTACCATCTTCCAAAAGACGTATTGTACTCAGACTAGAGTTTCTGCTCCTTTACTGATTCTATCTCGTAAGGGGCTCTCTAGACGATCAAGCATGCTTGACAAGCTTCGCGTCGCTGGCAGTGAGAGGATCGTAAACCGCAGGAAATATGCAAATATATATTTTTTTTTATATTTACCAAAAATTGCCTAATTTTGTAGTTTATACCAGGGAGTCACGTTAACTAGACGTAATTGATTGATGAATGACTTGACTCCCTGGTATAAAACTACAAAATTAGGCAATTTTGGTAAATATTACAAAAAAATATTTCCATATTTCCTGCGGTTTACGATCCCCTCCCAGCCCGCGACGCGGTGCTTGAAAAGCATGCTTGGTCGTCTAGAGAGCCCTTATCATCGACGTTTGAATGATTGTGAGCTTGAAAGATAAAGAAAAAATATAAATTGTGCCTCCGTTAAATAATCATTAATGTTGACTACGATTGAGAGAAATAAGTACCAACAATTTGAGGTTAAACTATACGAAATGTCAGACAAAACGTAACCTCAAAATGTACCTAGAATTACATTTTGAGACACTGAAAATGACTTCTTTGGCTCCGCTTCGAATAGTTTTGTTCATTTTGAACGCAAAAGAATGTGAATAATGAGAATTAATGACAAAATTAATGTAATTTCATGAACTGAACTATGAGGAAAAAATCATCTGTCATAAGGGTTACCTAGTGTTGCCACATCAAAACATTTTCCCTCCACATTGAATTAATTTCTATTCTTAATGGCCAGACTATACGTCCCATTGACATATAACTACTAGACCCCGTGACCAGCCTGAGAATGCGTCAGCCGAATAGAAAGAGACAGCAGCATATAGCACCCCCTCCATCCTTGTCTAGTCGCGCATGCACGGACAAACGTACATACTATAGCAACGCGTAAATATCACTATGGCAACGCTTCGACGCCATAAGTCTGCTATGCTATGGATAAACGTGCATGCAGGCGAAATTATAAACAGTACAAATGTCGTAAAAACGACTTGGCAAATTATCAACAAAGAAACTGGAAAATCCAAATCTCGTGACCTTCAATTTCAATTGTTAATTAAAGATAAGCTCATTACCAGTCATAGAGAAGTGGCTTATGCATTTGAATCGTTTTTTGCAGATATTCCAGTTTCAACTACCAAGACGCTCAACTCATCTTCTATAGTGGCTGAATCTTTGCTCATACAGAACGTTCATAGATGTGATGTAGACTTTAGTTTTAAGTCGATCTATCCCATAGAAATTATTGAAACATTCAAAAATTTACATTTGAAAAAGACACTCGACCTGGATGGACTCTCTGTTAAAATTATTAGTTCTGTAATATATTCAATGGCCCCCCATTTATCAGCTCTTTTTAACAAATGTATTGAGACTGGCGTATTTCCTAATCTTATGAAACACAGTAAAATAGTACCATTATTTAAAAGCGGTAGTAAAACCGACCCTACTAACTTCAGACCTGTATCGATACTGCCGACTCTTAGTAAGCTGTTTGAAAAAATTATGTTAAACCAGCTACTCATTCATTTCCACACATATAAATTAATGCACAAGAAACAATTTGGTTTCACACGGGGTCGTTCAACAACCGATGCAGGTGTTGAGCTTATTCATGAAATTTTTAATGCCTGGGAGGAGTCACGAGATGTAGTAGGCATATTTTGTGACCTTTCCAAGGCCTTTGACTGCGTACAGCACGACACATTGGTTAGGAAACTTGAACACTACGGCATTACAGGTAGCTCATTAGCCCTTCTTAAAAACTATTTAAATGATAGGGTTCAGAAGGTTGATGTTGGCGGAGAGAGATCATCCGGCTCGTTAGTATACATGGGAGTACCGCAAGGTTCAATACTTGGACCGTTCCTTTTTCTTATTTATATAAATGATTTACCTTACACAGTAAAACCAAATTGTGAGATAGTTTTATTCGCAGATGATACCTCTTTGCTATTCAAAGTAGGTAGACAACAAAATAATTATGACGATGTGAATGATTCTATCTCGAATGTTGTGGAATGGTTCACAGCAAACAATCTGCTACTAAATGAAAAGAAAACAAAATGTATAAAATTCTCACTTCCAAACGTAAAGCAAATAGGGCCAAATATTATAATAAAAAATGAGCGCCTAGAACTGGTCGATTCCACTGTATTCCTTGGTATCACTTTAGATAAAAAGCTACAATGGGGCCCACACATTAAGAAATTGGCCGACAGGCTAAGTTCTGCGGCATATGCTGTAAAAAAAAATCGTAATTTAACAGATATAGACACCGCGAGGCTGGTTTACTTCAGCTATTTTCACAGCTTGATGTCGTATGGCATCTTGCTGTGGGGTCATGCTGCTGACGCTGATAAAATATTTATACTACAGAAACGAGCCATCCGCGCTATTTATAAATTGGGTGCTAGACAGTCGTTACGCGGAAAATTTAAAGAAATCAATATTTTGACACTTGCATCTCATTACATCTATGAAAACTTAATGTATGTGCATACAAATAAAGAACTGTTTTTAAAAAACTCTGATAGGCATGGTGTCAATACTAGAAATAAAAATAAACTTGCTGACCATAAAAGTCGACTCTCCAAAACCACAAAATCATTCAAAGGGCAATGTATACGCTTCTACAATAAAGTCCCAGTAAAAATGCAAAATTTATCTGTGATACAATTTAAGTCATTTATTAAGAAGAAGCTGTACTCAAAGGGCTACTATAAAATAAATGATTATCTAGACGACAAAGACCCTTGGAAATAAAATGGTTACCTCGATTATTAATATCACGTTATATATCACAATAATTTGTTATAATGTCACAATATCTTAATTTTTATCATTTATGTATGTTTGTACCTATGCATTATTGACGTCAAAAAGTTACGATTTCGTACTATTTTGAATAAAAAACTTATGATTATGATTATGATTAGGCAGTATGGGCAGCATATAGAGTAGGGGCCCACATGCCCCTATCTCTTTCTATTCGGTGAACGCATTCTTTCACAGCCCGCCTTCGCACTCCATTCTCTATTCTGTTACCTCTATGATATGTCCAGATCAGATATTGTAAAGCTAGTCATAAACAATATTAACAAGTTTTTACGTACAAATGGAGTCTGGTTTTAAACGACTGCCCAACAAAAAGGAGCATTATGTATTGGAGGTTCATCTACGTATGTTTTCCGTTTCTTTATTCCAACATAACTTCTAAACGCTTTAAGCGATTTAGAAGTATGTGGTATTGTTAGAATCGTTATGTCAGCCCGAGTGTCATAGGGTACGTGCCGCGACCCCTTGCTCTCAAATAAGGAGAAAGCTGCGTCTTTAAAAAATACCATGTTACGCAAAGCAAGTTGACAGCCATCATTTGACAATTTAGTTTTTTTTCGTTCTTCTTCTTCGCGGCCGTCGGGAATAAGCCCGGTAGGCCGAGTATAGGAGGAGAAGTGATTGAAATAAAAATTTAGCTAAATAAATAATAAGTACAAAGTTTTCAATTATTACTCTCCACAAAAAATTAGCGATTTTTAAATAACTGTTTGTGGTTCTTACGAATTTATTTCAATCCATCATTTTGGATTGACAATCCCATTCCGACAATCCTATTAAATATGGCTAGTTATCTGATATCCCCTAGGGCACCTAACACATCCGGGCATTGCATTTATAATAACTATTTAACCCTTGGAGTAAATGGGTATTTTCATGGATGCATCTGTCTCTTTTGCAGGATTTTCGGCGACATCGACTTAAAGTACTATAACTACGAAACTACTACACCAATCATAAAAAGAACAACTGCACAATGATTGCATTGAAATTTCGAATATAGAATATTGAAATATCATTTTGTAAAACAATTAGATAATTATGAATAAATATGAGAACGTCAAAGAAGTGAAAAAAACGCACGACCAGATTTGGTCGACTCGTACTCAACGGATAATTGTTTCGCGACCAGATTTGGTTGACTCATACTCAACGGGTTAAACGAAACTGTCGCAGATTACCCGAAACGATATAGTACATACGCTGTGTGTGAGTATAAACTATATATTCCTAAGAATGCTCGAGTTTAACAGCAGTATATGAAGGGGAAATACTGGGATATGGGAAATACTGGGAGACACAATACTCTGTAATGTGTCTCATGATATCATTCCCGCTCTGTTTCCTGACCTATGTAATATTCTAAGATCAGCTGTTCAACATGTTGTGCCCTGTGACCGTACATTATAATATACTATCTGTTATGGATCTTCACTGCAAATAATATGTTTTAAATAAATAATCGGCATGAGGGCTTTCGTTTAATTATCCATATTTTAGAAGATTTCAAACTTAAAACCTCGGAAACTGCTCATAGTTGAAGTAAATTGTAACAGTCATACATATTCTAGAAATATAGATCTTTCCAATGGTAAATATGTTATTGTTATTGTATATATAGGTGGGTCCAGCATCCATGCATTTTTGCCCATTGCCCTTTATTTTAATTTGTCATTTCAATTTCAATCAAAGATCAAGTAGCCTGTATGTATAAGCGGTAAATATGGCAATACGGACCTAATATATATTACACCTTGCATTACATTACATTACATTTACGTCGAGTCCCAATTGGCGGCTAAAAACCGCTCTTGGAAGTGTCAAAATATTTGTGTTTTAAGTAGTAAGTCTCATTACTACTTTAATCTTTACTTAACACACATATATTATTTTTTAAAAATATATGGTATCTAAGAAACTTTGGAACCTACTAAAAGTTATTCGTCGTAGAATGGTATTACAAAACAAATTAGAGGCTTATTTAGTAAAATAGTCAATAATTCTAATAGCTACCTACTAAACACACAATAATTAAAATAGTCAGTTAAAAAGTTGAATAATCAAAGCAGAAGCCTAACAATTGAAATAGTCAATAAATCGAATATATTCGTACTAAAAACTGTACATAGTAACATCCAAAGTAGTAAGTAAATTGTTAAATAATCAAACTAAAGCTAAATTTTACATTTAAATACTAAAAGTACATATATAATTATCATTCAAATTGGTACAATATTTGCAAAGTCATGGCCCTCGAATTCAGTCAGATTATAGAAAGGGTGGCCTATCAGCATCTCCTAAATGTTTTTTCAAAATTGTGTGTCCTCCAGTTGTTTGATAGTGGTAGGAAGTAAATTGTAGAATGTAATGCTAAGGTATAAGTAGCTCTTCTGTACTTTTGCCAGTCTTGTTCGGGGCACGCATAAAAGGGAATTACCGCGTGTATGGTGAGAGTGAATGTCCGCTCTAGTTGCGGTTTCTGTTAGGTGCTGTCTGGCATACATTAAGCACTGGTATATGAACGCCGAATACATGGTCATTATCTTTGCCTTACTGAAGTATGCTCTGTATGAGGTCCTGGGCGTTACCTGATACATGCTGCGCAGTGCTCTTTTTTGCAATAGGAAGATTCTTTTACTGTTTGCGGCATATCCCCAAAATAGTAGTCCATAAGTCATTAATGAGCCGAAATACGCAAAATACACTGATTTGGCTGCCGCAAAATTGGCTTGTCTAATATAATAACAGTGATTTGGCTTGTCTAATATAATAACAGACGCAGAGGCAGAACACCGGCCAGATGGAACGACCTAATAAAAAAAGTAACACAAGTTTCTATATAATCTGCGACCCGCCATGCTTAAGATAGGTAGAAGTGGAAAAGCCTCGTAGGCAATCTATTGTCTAGTGGCCACGATCCTCAGTAATGAGGGAACGACGAAGAAGAATATAATTAACTACTGCAGAAACCGGAACTATAGTTTCGTGATAATATCGTCGCCGTACATTTATTTGTGATTGAAAGCTGAAAACAACAGCGTTGAAGCTTGAATAATATTTCAACCCAAATACTTAAACAGAACCAGAATATCCCAACCCACACAATTTAGCTCAGCTCACCATAGCTATTTATAAACGAAATACATAAAACAGAGAACATACGGTGACATCAAAACGTAATGTTATTCTGACATTTGCAAGTTAATCTACCTTTCCGAGTTCGGCCTTTCTCTTCAAGATTCCTCCGTAAGTCCTCTAAATTTACACATAAAATCACGCACTAAGTCACCAAATGGATATAATTCAGAATTAATCAAGATAAATAAAAAAACAACATTGCGCGGCGTGTCCCGTCTGTCCAATTAATACACAGGATAAATCGAAATTAATTGTATTCGCGAGGAAAAGGCGCGTTACAGCCGCGATTAAACGCGAAAAATACAATTTCGCAACGATCGGCAGAAAAATTCGCGAGGATCACAGGAAAATAAACAAAAATATCCGCCACGAAATCGCGACACAAGCCGCAAACCCGAACGACACCCACCCGCCGCGAATTTCCGGGTAAAACTGAATCGTAGACGAGTCGGCGACCGCGCGCTAAATGAGCACCTTGGATCTGCCGTCTCATCATTTGCAATACATCAGAGAGAGACGCAGAGCCCGTGAGTCCCAAAAGTCGGTTGCTTCTGCGCCTGGTCCGATAAAACTATACACACGATTATCAAACATGTTTTCGGGCCATCTGTAATGCCCTACGAGAACTACGCGCCTATTTGACAGGTTTAGTTACTTGATAAGGTAGCGACAGACTGAGTTCACATAACAACAAGTAAACGATGCAAGTAAACGATGCAACGCTTTCACGTTGGTACGCAACGTAGGTATATGCTATCAGAAGCTGTCGCTTCTCAGAAGATTTACTAGTATTGTTTACAACCGCTGTACAATATGTTTTCTGGTTCAGAGAGTGAGTTTTGAGAACGGTTTAGTTTTTTTTAATATTTAACCCTCTGTGATTGACGTGGTAGTCTGACAGACACCGCAAGATTGCGAAATGTATCATGCGTCGTTATTTTTCAAATCTAGACTCCTGTGTTCTCAATACCTTTCTATTGCAAGGGCAGGCATTCCTCGGGGAGCCGACGGCGGTCGCGGCATGCGCACGGGTCGTCCTACGAGGGTAGGTGTCTATGAGACAACCACGTCAGTGTTGAGGTAGGTGTCTAGTAAACAACCCCCTAAGTATAATGGTTATACCTGCATAGTGTTTCCTAGATATGGTGCGTCAATTCACATAAATTAAATCGGACACTAAATATATAACCAAACACGTCAGTTAAATTGTTTTGTTGCTTACGGCATTGATTTTTATAAAATAAATGCTTACGGTTTATTGTTTAGGTTTCAAATGGCTCACTCAAATAATCACCAAGGTCATCGTAGTTCTAAAAGAACGTCGTCAGGGACTTTTGAAAGCCAGGAACAGTTAATGAAGCAGTGGTTAGAAGAAGAAAGCGAGCATGAGTTTAGCGATGTTGTTGATGAAGATGGCATAGGCCTTACCGAAGAAGAGAGAAAAATAGCAATAGGTACCAATTCAATCTGTTTTGGGACAAGTGAAAGTAGTGGAAAACTCAAACCGAAACATCACGACTGACAATTGGTTCGGTTCCATTTCAATTACAGAAATACTGCTGAAAAGGGATTTGACCTACTTAGGCACACTGAAGAAGAATAAAGCTGAGATACCACCATGCTATTTGCCGAACCAAAATAGGGAAATAAAGAGCTCTCTGTATGGTTTTACAAAAGACTACACACTGCTATCCTATGTTCCAAAAAAAACAAAGCTGTATTGTTGATTTTCTCTTCTCACCACAACCAAGAAACAGATTCAAACATAGGGAAACCTAATATGATTGCAGACTACAATCACACTAAAGGAGGAGTTGACGAAGTGGACAAGAGTGCTTGATATATTCTTGCAGCCGTAAAACTCGTCGTTGGCCTATGGCAATTTTCCAATTAATACTTGATATGTCCAATTATACAGGCATAAACAGCTTTGTATTATATAAAATGTGTGCTGACACTGACGATAAGCTGAGAAGAGGAGGTTTCCTGTTGAATATGGCCCTAGAATTGGTGCTAGATAACATGAAAGCCCGCGTTTACAACGAAAGATTGCCAAGAGAACAGCGAATGACGATCAGTAGAGTTTTGAGGTCAGTTTTATAGGTATATTAAACTAAAATATTAAGATATAGGCTGTCAAAATGGTGTCTGGTAGACTACCACGTCAGTAAAATTGTGAAAATTGGGGTACGTCAGTCTTAGTGGTTTAAATGAAACTGTCCGTACCACAAATACAAAAAAAAAAGTTAAGAAAAGAAGATAATTGATTCATGATATAAATAGAGAAAGAGAAAGGTTTGTAGATAACCATTAATTATAGCAGAAATTGGAAAATGATGAACTATTCTTTATGAACTTTCGAATGTCTAAAGTGAGGAGATTCAGGTTGAGGAGATTCATAATATTATTAAATGTGGCATAAAAAGGATCTCCTGATCAAGATGTTCATCTCACTTTTTCAAAACATAAACAAAACCAAACATAAACGCATGCACGAGCTCTTTTGTGTGTAGGTACATGTACCGATGTTCTATGTGCATCTAACGCGTTGCATACGTAAATTCTAGAAATACACTGGTTTTACGCGTAGGACAGCGTTCTGTCATCCCCTCCACGTTGCGTACGATGAGTATAAATATGTCTGTCATATATTTGCATCCAAATTCAAGGGTTTTGATGTCATGTTTTGCATTTATTGGCTCAGTCTGTCCCTACCTTAATCCTATGTAACCATTGATTTACGATACCCGATACCCGCGACCAGTATTGGGCCATGTTCTTGAGGTGAAAGCGAGTCAGCACCACTGTGATGCGTGAGAAAGTATGGGAGAGTGAGACAGCTGAGGCAATGGCACGTATGTTGGCCAACGTGTAGAGCGGGCATGACACCGACATCAAATCAAGAAACTGAGCACGATTATATTATGACACGGCTCAAGGGGCAATCATATTATCGGACGCGTCCGTAAGCCGCGGCTTATGGACACGACTGAAAGATCTGTGTAAAGGGGCAAACATATTATCGGACGCGTTCGTCAGCCGCAGCTTATGGACGCGACTGAAAGGTTATCTGTGTAATGGATTTCTATTGAGCCGTGCACATTATCGGACGTCAGTCGCGGACGACTGTGCATACGTTCGTAAGCCGCGGCTTACGGACGCGTCCAATAATATAATTGCATTTTAAAGGGGCAATCATATTATCGGACGCGTCTGTAAGCCGCGGCTTATGGACGCGACTGAAAGGTTATCTGTGCAATGAATTTCTATTGAGCCGTGCACATTATCGGACGTCACCTTGAGGCTTCGGACGTCCGTTAGAGATCTGGCAAGCCGCGTCCCAAACGACTGCATACTGTTCATTCGCGTTCATAAGCCGCGGCTTGCGGACGCGTCCGATAATATGATTGCCCCATTATGAATTTCTATTGAGCCGTGCATATTATCGGACGTCAGTCGCGGACGTCACCTTGAGTCTTCGGACGTCCGATAGAGATCTGGCAAGCCGCGTCCCAAACGACTGTGCATACTGTTCAGTCGCGTCCATAAGCCGCGGCTTGCGGACGCGTCCGATAATATGATTGTCCCTATACTATATATACCGACATCAGTCAAGGTGTAAACATATTATCGGACGCGTCCGTAAGCCGCGGCTTATGGACGCGTAAGACGCGGCTTACGGACGCGTCCGATAATATGATTGCCCCTTCACTGATCATATAAATGCATCAGTCTGCGATTCCAATAACACCACATTTGGTCCGGTCGCGTTTCTTTTTAAATTAATCTTTGCAAATTAGTTAACCCCTCAAATGAATGGCGATTAGCTCGGGTTGCCTACGGCAAAATGTATATAAATTTATATTTACATTTACATTTACATTTACATAGAGCGGGGTTTACTATAGAGCTATAGCATTACTATAGAGCGGATTACTATAAAGCGGCGCACATTTACATTTATATTTATATTTATATAAATTTATATACATTTTGTATACATTTTGCCAAGGCATCCCTTAAGGGACGCCTCACATTTGAGGGGTTAATGTGAAAGGGACAGAACAATGAGTTAGTGGAATTTGAATTTAGTTATAGTAGATCTACCCGCATCAGAACTACCTGTTGTACTTATAGCCATCCGAAAAAGTTTAAACAATATTTCTTGCATCGTCATGGTCTTAGACTGAGCCGTTTTGTTTTCGTTGGGTAGTTTTAATGCAGACAAGTGACAATGGCTCATTTCACATTCCGCTCTAACGTCTAAGCTCTCTGTCTCGTTCACATGAACTTATATCAGATTTTAGTTCAAGAAGAAACGCAATCGAAGACAAAAAATTAAATAAAAATGCCATTTTTATTTGTAACATTAAGTATTTTTATTATCACAGAATTTCCGCAAGTTCAAAATATTTGTTCTTTTAAGTAATTTTATATAAGTACCTATGCAAGTGCCTCGATGGACGATTGATTGAATAGTGCACGGAAAAAGACAGTTGCTATTTTATAAGATGGTAGGTTTAACATTTGATGGTAGGTATATAACATTTATCAGGCTTTTTCACCACACTAAGGTTAATATTAAACGTCACTGAAGTATACATCTTTACTGCTTTTTTTTAATAATCCGAAAACTATTGGGTATAACCCATAGGGAATAACTGCAGTATAGAAACTAGATTACTAATAGAACTAGAAGATTAATAGACTATTCACCACGCTGATTCCAAATCTTCCATAATCTTTATTCGATCTCAATAAATAAGCGAGAAATAGGCGTTCAAATTTTTCATCCCAATGTCAAGAAAGTTGCGGTCATTTTGTTTGTACATACCGTGTGGGACACATTCGAGTATGTATTCGTAATATCGATAACAATTATCGATATTACCGAAATTATGACAATTTGCAGTTTTTAGATTAATCGAAATATTTTGAAAAAAACCGATTGGAAAAATACATATTTTCGCGAAACTTAAAAAAAGGGCACTATTTTCGATGTTTTTTCAATGACCTTGCATATTGATGTAAGAAGATCACAGAAGAAGATATCCTGAAATGTCGTTTGTTTCAGGTTACCTTTAGTCATCAATACACCAAGTCATTTCGTAAAAACTTCGAAAATTGTCCAATTGTTTTGGATGATCGCTTTAACATGGTGCTAACACATGGTGTTAATTTGATATTGAAGAAATTTAGTTTGTTTTAGGTTACCTTTTGTCATCATCACCAAAGTCATTTTGTAAAATCTCGAAAAAATCCGAATTACCGCTTCGGCAAATTTTTTTTTTCGAATTTCGCGCGAAATTCGAAAAAAACTTTTTGCTTACACTGATATTCCCATATTTAAGAATTTTCTATTGTTTCAGGATACCTTTTGTCATCAAAACGCAGTCATTGAAAAT
The DNA here is from genome assembly GCA_944548615.1 of Micropterix aruncella. Taxonomy (NCBI): domain Eukaryota; kingdom Metazoa; phylum Arthropoda; class Insecta; order Lepidoptera; family Micropterigidae; genus Micropterix; species Micropterix aruncella. The sequence continues at coordinate 17,831,584 of OX155975.1, read as the reverse complement.
AACCTTAAAAAAAACTCATTTTTTCAAATATCGCAGACATGTTCTTCCACGAGCATGTCATCATTTTTGTAATATCGCGAATTGTTATCGATATTAGAGAACTCGCGATATATCGTCTATTTTCGACACTACTCTTGAAACAATATGGCGATTTTTAGACGTTTAGTATGCAAATTTAAATCCCTATATCTCGCTTATTTATTGAGAGCGACAAAAGATTATTGCAGATTCGGAATCTGCGTGGTGAATATAGTCAGTCTGGTGACGTTTAAAAATCAAGAATCCAGGAGAGGTTGCTATACTGCAGTTATACCACCCAGAGTATACTAGAATAGACTACGCGACCAACCTGAGAAATCGATAGAGGAATAGAAAGATAGAGCTGCACATGGGCACCCTATATCCTTGTTTAGTCGAGCATGCATGAAAGTTGCATAATTGCATTGCTGAATGCAATGCAATTATATAGATATAAATAAAATACAAACGGAGCTGCCATGGAATTCACCGACCGCAGTCGGGCCCATCATATACTATTATTGTTACACTTCTGGGGGGTGAACGGTGGATTCCAGAGTAAATCTTGGAGTTTTTTGATAGTTAGAATTTGAAGTGAACATTGAAAATTAGCGTTGCTCAACATTTCCTAGAGGAAAACTGAAAATAAACTAACAAAACATTTCTTTAGAAACGTTAGAAAATATGCTTTTGCTTCGTAACTATAGAATAAGTTAACCCTTTATATCTTCATGTGACATTTCTGTAACAAACTACTAATCCCCTTACAATCCCCCTAAATAAGGCACTAAATTCATTTAGTTCATTTGAATCTGTCTAGCACAGTAAAAATCATAGATAGCGTAACTAAGCGACTTATGTGAGTTTAAATATTGCGCGTTGATGAAAGTGATAAATTAGAACTAAGGCAGGTGTTTAGGCAGGCAAATTAGAAGAATGACTGATAAAAAAATATAAAAAGTGTATACAATTGTGTGGTTTTCGGGGAAAACTGTAGGTAAGAATATAATTTTATCCATTCAAAATTTCGAAGCAAAAGATGGCAATTTAGGATGTTCTAACATTACATAACTGACTATGGCAAATTCTTGGTTATTATACCGAAGAGTAAGGAAGGCAAAATATCTCAACGGCAAACAAATGTCTTCAGCAGAAGTTAGACTTGAGATAGGCGAGACCTTATGCGAGCTTGGCCTGAAGCCTAACATCAAGAGTCGAAGGTCTAGAAGACGAAAATCAAGCCAAAAAACATAAGGGCCCTGCGCAACATGTTCCTCCATTGGTAGTAAGGTAGGACCAGGTCGGTCATTGGCCGATTTGGGTTAAAAAAAGGATACGTTGCAAGATTCCCATGTGCAATGGCGTTTCACAAACAATTTGCGAAAAATGCAGTGTAGCATTATGCTATAATAAACAAAATAATTGTTTCAAATTTTTCCATACAACATAAATGTTTTTTTTAACGTTCAACTCAATGTTACAGTAATGTCACATTCCCTTAAATGTCAAATAAATGATTAATAGTAAATATTTTTGAATTTCTGAGAAATACATGTTTTTTTATTTACCTAAACCTATCTCATTATCAACATTATTTTTTGTTTGAAGATCTTGGGCTACAAAGGGTTAAATTTATACAATACAATACAATTTCAATCTACTACAGTAGGTAAGTAGTCCTACACTTGGATGCGTCATTTTGTCTAATATTCTCAGTATTGAAATTAATTATGAACAATTATCTATCGTTATAATATGTGTGACTATATAAATTAATTTAAGTCATTTATATTCGGTATAAGAATCATCAATAATTACAAAATAATGTAATAATGAATATTTCTTATTAAATAAATAGAACAATGCCTATAACCATAATCATCATAGTAATAATGCCTATAACCATAACCATCCATCATAGATAATCGTATACTGAAAAATAAAATAAATAGTAAAATCCAGCCTTCGTCGATAAAAAAAAAATATGCTCTTTGGCAAGTGTCAACATCAGGTTATGTCATGTAATTTAATAGAGTTTTTAACGGATAATGGTTTGTTTTCCAATAACGATCATATATTTTTTAATATTAAATTGCTGCCATCTATTAGATAAGCTTTATACTTCTTGACGCGGGTGACAAAGGCACTGTTCATAATATGGATCGCTTCATCCGAGTACTCGCAGCAAAATGTCTAAATATTTGTCCAAATCAGTTTTTATTAATAGTTAATCAATAATAAACTTAAAAGTATCCGATAAGTACTATAGTTACTATACTATAAGTACATTTTCAGCAAGGCACATATATTTTCTGCCTATTAAATACAGTTTTAAGCACCTTAAGTTACACAAATAATGGACAATTCAGCACCTTAAAAAATATTACAAAGGAGGGTGTTTCAATTTTGTCACTATCTAGAGTGTTTCATAATTGGAGGTTACAGGGAAATCGTAAACTATAGCAGATAGAGTATAATATTGAAAGTAGTTTTGATATCGATTTTGATGAAATGAAAAATCACTCAATATTGACCCCTATTATCTATGCAGATGTGTCATTTTAATGAGAGATACTTAATTCCTCTGCTGTAAAACTCTTGCAGACAGGAACCATAAAATCAGACTCAGCAAGGTCTGGCAAGTTTGGTGGTCGACCAGGTCTCCAGCCGCAACTCCTGCAACTTTACGACTGTTTGCAGTGAAATCTGTGGTTATACGTTGTCATGCAGAAGCAGCGGCGATGAGCGATTGACCAGGCTCGGTTATTCAATCACGAGCTTCCCCATCATTGTTTGCAGTTCTTAACAGTACACATTTACTGTAACTGTATAGCCAGACTACAAGAAGCTGTAACAGAAAACACTGGCACAGGATCTCATATTCCTGGTGCCTCGCCGAACAGTATACCAGACAGTAGCTTCTCTTAGAACAAAATTGAAATCGAAGCGAATACGTCACGAGTCGTAAGGGCTCGGATATACTCAGCCCACTAATGCCAACCGAAGGCGTTTGAGACTGGTCTAGGACAAGTGGGCGCGGCCAACTGGGCGCGGCCAACTGGGCACGGCCGACTGGGAGCTGCTAACTGGGCGCCGCTGCCTGGGCGCTAGGCCAACTGTGCGCAGGGACAACTGGGCGCGAGCCAAGTGGGCGCGGTACAGGTGGGCGCCAAAATTATATTATGCAATATATTTACATATTTTTTTATTGTGACTGACGTGAACTATTTTAATTGCTACATTATATAAAAATTAACTAATGGTGAAACATTCACTTCGTAGCTATACTGTGATACACCCGTTTCAGAGCTAGCGTTTTATGGGATTTAACATTTACATAATAAATACTTAATAAATTTAGTGCAAAATATCAACCGATATCGAGATAATATCGAGATAAACCTACTGTGCTCGCCGTAAGGTGTTGGTCTCTGACGGGCATATTGCATAGATATACAGTAGATTTCTATTGCCTCTATGTCTTCTACGCTCATCCCACAGCTGAAAAAACGATCACATATCGTTATATCAGCCTGGGGTGATGGGTTTGCCCGTTTTTTTTTTTCTTCAGATAAAACGATGTCCCCGAAAATCTTGTTTGTTTATAATTAAGCCATTTTTCATTCAATGTTACAACTCACATCGGAGTTTTTCTCTATCTTTTATAGTTTATAGATTCCCTATAGTGTCCCTTTTTGATGAAATAATATATAAATTGACTTATCAAATATATATAGACCTGGCTGAAGTCATCGGCAGCTGTGCCGAGGAAAAATGGCTACCTGATTTCATCACGAAAGGCCGCTAGCTAGTCAGTCGGCATTTTAGTCACGCAATTGACACTGCTGCTGAAGTCATTTGTTTCCTCGCGGTTCTATGACTTAAACGCCTTTTTGTGTATCGAGACAATGCAACAATATTCTTAAATCGCTGAAAACTATTGTAATTACATTTCACAAGTAAGTTTCAATTCAAGTAAATTTCATATTTTTTCAGCAACCATTCGGTTGCATTCTGTTTAAAGAATGTTAGTAAAGCTGTAGCTTTCATTTGTTTTCAGAGTGGCAAAACTGGCTTGTTCTGGAATTTGTATTGCACGCCACGTGTATATATTTATAAGATTGCTTCTTTGGAGATGGTTCTTAGAGATCTTCTTCTTTAGAGATCTTCTTCATCTATATATTTATAAGATTCTTCTTTGTTTTCGCACAGAGCGGGTAATTCTTGCATATTTACTACTGGAGCGCGTACAGAGTTGATGCGTAAACCTGACGGATACCACCTTAACAACGCAGAAAGCAGTTGGAATTACATTTCACGAGTAACTTTCAATGTTATTACATATTTTTTTCAGCAACAATTCAGTTGTATTCGGTATAAGGGATGTTAGGAAAGTTGTCACATACATTTGTTTTTAGAGTGTCAAAATTAGCTTGTTCTGGAATTCGTATTGCACGCCTCGTCTATATATTTATAAGATTGCTTCTTTGGAGATGGTCCCATACAGTTGTAATTTCCTTGACTATTCATCCAGCCTCTTCTCGTAACTCTGTAAATATTAGAAATTGATATTAATAATAATAATAATGAAATGCTGTATTTAACTTCCCTGGCAGGAAAGTAACATTTTTTTGCAGAGGAGACATGTCATTGTCGAGTGGACCGGAACCCTTGATCAGGCCCAAATAAAAACATGGCTACGCAAGAACACCGACAAAACCCACCTTAAAGAATGGAAAAAAAACGCAGGATGCAGGCAAACAAAGAACGCGGTTCCGGAAGCGTCTAAAAAACTTGCCCGCAACCTCACCAGATTAAAAAGGGACAAAATCCGTAAAGTCATAGGTACTATGACAGGCCACTGTCCCCTAAACAAACACCTGTTTACCATAGGTGTGACAGACAGCCCTCTATGCAGAGGATGCATGGCGGAAGAAGAAACGCCACAGCATGTGCTCATGGAATGCAGGAGCGTGGCAGAGCAACGGGCAAAAATACTACAATCTCCAGCATCTGTCCCGGAGGCCTGTAGCAACCCAAACAGGCTGCTAACCTTCTGGGACAGCCTGGGTTGGCTGGAGTAACATAAATAGAAACATGAGCCACGCACAACGGCCCAATCAAGAGGCCAAGAGCGGGAAATAGCCCAGAGCGATTCGGTAGAGATAATAAAGATCACGTTAATATGTACAATTTCTAAATAGGGTTGCGTATTTTTCCATAAGACAAGTACAAGTTAGAAATGCCGAGTTTTTTTCACTTTTTCAACTTTCTCATATTTATTCATAATTATCTAATTGTTTTACAAAATGAGATTTTAATATTTTATATACGAAATTTCAATGCAATCACTGCACAGTTATTCTTTTTATAATTGCTATAGTAGTTCCATAGTTATAGTACTTTTTGTCGAGCGTGGCGATATTGCAAGAAATTCTAATAAATTGCCACGGTTTGTCATGAAATTATGCCGCTACTCGAAGGGTTAACCAAGCATTGCTCAAGCACTGGCTGACTGCATATAAACAGTTTGGAGTCAGTTCTCGGCGCCAGCACTGGCGACTACTACTGACTCAATGTAAATCTACACTTAGCCAACGACATATAAAATATACTAACTTGTTGCGCAATTTCATATAATATCTTCGCATTGACCGGACCCGTCTGTTCAACGAGTCCTAGGAAATATCCTTTATGCTGTGTGTCCAAAATCTCCCAGTTGAAGCTTGAGACATCATCGGACATAGGGCTCTCCACGTTGGCCAGGTCCCTCGTGTCCAAACCTTGGAGATCGATCTCAGTGGCAGACTTATTGGAGTCCACTGATATGGATTGTCGGACCAAACCGTTGGGCGGCTTTTCAGAAAATTTGGAGAGTAACTCGAACGGGGAACCAAATTCTACAATTCGACCACTGAAACAAAGACAAATAATACATTTTAGTGTCCTAAGTACGAAGATGCTATTCTACAAAGGAAATTCATCCTAAAGTCTCTATGCAGTATCAATTCCCTGAAAATCTTGGATGCACAGCCCTTCGTCCATATATAACTCTTTACTCCCTATCTCGGGAGATGGCCCTTATTGTAGAATTAACTGTTTTATGGGAATCAAATATTTCAAAATACCACTGGTACAAATTAAATAAATACCATGATCTTGCAAATGCTATCACCAAGAACAGCTTCACTGTTCACCACGCGGTGGAAGTTAGCAGTTGTGATCTGACAGCCAAATCTCTGTTTCACCTTTTCAAAGGTTTTGGTCTCTCCAGGAAAATAATTAACTTCTTCCTAGGAAAGATATCTTAAACCGCGATTCCCACATCTCAAATTCTATGGCTTCGCAGGTGGGAGTGAATGGGCGGTGACGTGGATGCTCACATGAGGCAAGACAGCTGTCGTAAACCTATCACAGCCGGACGTTACTCCAAACTCCATCTCTCACCCCCAAAAGTGTAAAAATAAAATACAAACAGAGCTGCCTGGAATTTACCGACCGAAGTCCGGCCCATCATATAGTGTTATTACACTTCTGGGGGGTGAGCAGTGGGTTCCGGACTAACGACCGGCTGTGGTAGGTTTAGGACAGCTGTCTTGCCACATGTGAGCGTTCACTTTACCACCCATTCACTCCCCCTTTGAAGCCATAGAATTTGAGATGCGGAAATTGCGGTTTTAGATAATTTTTCTAAAAAGGATTCGATTATTTTCCTAGAGAGACCAAGATCTTTAAAAAGGTGAAACAGAGATTTAGCTGGCAGGCCACGAGCGCCAACTTCCACCGCAAGGTGAACAGTAAAGCCGTTCCGGGTTACGGCATTTGCAAGATCATGGTATTTATATAATTTGTACTCGCGGTTTTTTGAGATATTTGATTCCCTTGGAATAGTTAATTCTACGATAAGGGCCATCTTCCTAGATAAAGAGTAAAGAGTTTTATCTGGATGCAGGGCTGTGCATCCGATTTTTTCAGGGAATTTATATTGCTTAGAGACCGAATCGACCTCCAGAATCCAATCTGAAGCTTTCTCGATTATTGAGAAAGGTTTGTAGTGAAATGTTTTTTGCCTTTAGAGCCATCCCGCACAAACTGTATTGGGGGTTTGGATGGTACTGTCAAACCCTTGTTGGCACGAGCCACTGAGAGGCTAATTACCTCGCAAATAACAGCAAGGGTTTGTCGTGGCGGTAAGTGTTAAGGACATATATAGTAATAGTATTAGGATGGGCCCGACTCCGGTCGGTGAATTTAATGGCAGCTCCAATTGTATTTTATTTATCGCTAACCAATAGCAATATATAAAACATAATATAAAACAAACAAGATACCATGGTAAAAATAATAGATGGCTGCCGTAACTGCCCCACAAAATGACAATAAACTTACCTATCCATAACGATTACTTTATCCGAATCCATGATTGTGTGCAGTCTATGAGCTATGGTTAACACAGTCTTGTCTTTGAATTTTTTCCTTATCGTGTTCTGGATCATCTTATCGGTTCTGAAAAAAAACGAAATTCAGAGAAATTTAAGAAGGTATTAAAGCTTCGCCTAACAGAACGTGCACCTAGCGCAGCGTTAAGCTATATTAGCGTCACGTTTTAACCCTTCGAGTAGCGGCATAACTTTATGGCAGACCGCGGCAATTTATTGGAATTTCTTGCAATATCGCCGCGCTCGACAAAAGTACTATAACTATGGAACTACTATAGCAATCATAAAAAAATAACTGTGCAATGATAGCATTGAAATTTTATATATAGTATATTGAAATCCCATGTTTTAAAATAATTAGATAATTATGAATAAATGAAAAGTGTAAAAGTGAAAAAAACTCGGCATTTCTAACTTGTACTTGTCTTACGCAAAAATACAGTATCCTATTTAGAAATTGTAAATGCGTTCTCTATCAAAGGCAATATTTCGTTTTGCTTATTTAAATACAAAAATATTTAGATATTAGCTCATAAAACCAATAAAAATTTTGATGATTTCTGGAAAAAAAAAATATGTTTGACAATGGAATTTTACCAGAAATATCCGCGAAAGTATTCTAGCGGCCGTCTATGTATCTATGGTAATAATGAGATATTTGGTATGGATTTTAGGATGCGTTTGTATTAGAAAATAATATTATTGTGCTCTCCGGGAGCAAGCCACCAATATTGGTCGTTACATAGTCAAAGCTGTTCTGATGTGTAACCAAATTTGGTCGTTACGTAGCCGAAGGGTTAATATGTTTGACAATGGAATTTTACCAGAAATATCCGCGAAAGTATTCTAGCGGCCGTCTATGTATCTATGGTAATAATGAGATATTTGGTATGGATTTTAGGATGCGTTTCTATTAGAAAAAAATATTATTGTGCTCTCCGGGAGCAAGCCACCAATATTGGTCGTTACATAGTCAACGCTGTTCTGATGTGTAACCAAATTTGGTCGTTACGTAGCCGAAGGGTTAATACCGGAACGTACCACAGATCGATAAGTCTTTGGAAAGTTTCGCTGGTACGCATTCTGTTTGGCGAAGCCTTTATATAATTTCACGCTAGTGAACCTTTCAGTTAAGGACATTTTCACCATTGGAAGTCTGAATCTAGCTCTGTCAATACTGAATTCAAATTCCTAGGTAATTTAAACTTCTAAGGTCACTTGTATCAACTACTATAGGCGAAACCTCCACCCCAGAAAGTATCAGGAAGTATAACGATATCAGATCATTCTTTCTCCCATAGAGCGAATGCAGATTTAGGGACAACACAGTCCACCGTCTAACAGCGCCAACAATCCCGTAAGAGTCCAACGCCATATTGCGAGACATTAGAAGAGAAAACTGCGGGCAGACTCGGTCCTGATTTCAGACAGAATTGGTCCTGATTTCATCGTCCTCCATTCTGTTCGTGGATTCAAAGTCGCTTGTGCGGCCTATACCTGATGTTAGCTCAGTTAGTTCAGGTCGAATTTATCGCAGACCTTGGCACCCTTTGTCCGTCTTTCGCACACAATCGGGTGGCTAACGGGTCGTTTCAAGAGTACCTGACATCAGGTCAACAAACACCCAATGCCCTGTTGGAGTTGTCAAATTTGTCAAAGTTGACAATTTTGTCTATGATCCATTTGATTTACATGGGCCATAGACATTACATTGTATTACATTTTTGTCGTGTCCAATTGACGGCTAAAGACCGCTCTTGGACGTGTCAAAATAATTCGGTTAGGTAGTAAGTTTCGTTACTACTCTGTACTGAACATACATAGGTAGTCAAGAATTAACTACTAGATTGTCAAACTATAAATATAAACAATCAAAATAGAAGCCTAATATTTGAAGTAGTTAGTAATTCGAAAAGATACGTAGTAAAATTATTCATCGTAATATTCAAATTGTCAGTAAAATGTTAAATCAAATTAAATCTACGTTATGCATTTTAAACTAAAAGTACAGATATAAGACCATATAAAATAATCAGACAATAAGGCTCTACTTTTTTAAGTAATTTAAATGGGCACAATATTTGAAAAATCATGGCCCTCAAATTCGGCCAGATTATAGAAAGGGTGGCCTATCAGCATCTCCTTGTTTTTTTTTAAATTTTATGTCCTCCAACTGTTGAAATTTTGTAGGGAGTAGATTATAGAATTTAATGCTAAGGTACAAGTACCTAGCTTTTCTGTACTTTTGCCAGTCGTATTCGGGGTAGGTGCTTCAGCTAGGTGCTGTCTAGCATACATTAAACACTGGTATATGAACGCCGAATAAACAAATTTAGCATCTTAAATATTTCAAGATTCGCCCAGGATTCATTGTTTTTGAGTGTAGTAGCTCACAGAAAAGAATTATCTGTAAAAGCGACACCAATACTTAAAATGGTTTCGTTAAAATTAAAATGTTAATGACCAGAAATGCTACTTACTCAGGATCTACGTTAGCAGTTGCCTCATCCAAAGTGAGAACGTTGGCCCCGTGAAGAGAGGCTCTTGCTAGGCAAACCAGTTGCCGCTGCCCGCTCGACAAATTGCAGCCCCCGTCCCCTACATCAGTGCTGAGACCGGCAGGCAATCGCGATATTATCGGCTTCAACTCCACCTGTACAAATATAAGCAAAGACATTTCCGAACTTGAGAGGTTGTCTGGAGAACACTGATAACATTTTGGTTCCCAATGGTTCCGTGCAGCTTGGGCTCGATGGCCTGTCTACGTTTCCCTAGGCCGGCTCAACTCACAGCTCAGCTCCCATCCGGTAGCCTCCTCGAAGAGGGATTAACCTGGAAGGGCTGCCGTGAGATAAAGTACCTTTATATAAAAGTATATGTACATGTAATTAAGATACTAATAATTGTACGACAATGCTAAATTATGCATTCCACAGAATGCACTTCTTGGAATTATAAAATACTAGCTGACCCGTGCAAACTTCGTTGGGCGGTAAAACTTTTTACTTGTGATGAAATAATGAGTGTGGCTTGGTTAGTACTGAGTGCCATGATTTATTTCCTGACTGCCAAAAGAAGGGTTATATTTTTACTGCATATGCATGTATGTATTTGCATGCCAATTTGAATATATTACCGTTATTTGTGAGTGTCTTCTTGTGAGTGTCTTATTTGTAAGTGTCTTATCTCTTTAACCATTTATGCAGTAAAAGTGAAATTATATGCAGTAAAAGGGAAAAGTCTTTTGTTTTAGACACTTCAGATGATAAATTTACTTATTTAGATACGAATTTAGAAGTTAGACATATGCTGTCGCTGACTTTTTTGTAGGCACTATCAAGCTCTACAACTTTTCTCTAGAACTTAATTGTATATCTCTCATCGTTAAGGCAGCGTTCGTTAGAAACGTTTTCGTTCGACCGTTTTTTCCCACTTACTTTGGAAATCCGACTACCACGAAAAAGTCTTTTCATTTTTCGGATTAATATATAGCCTATGACACTCACAAATAACATGGCTTTCTATTGGTAAAAGAATTTTAAAAATCGGTTCAGCAGATCCAGAGATTACTTCCTACAACATCACAAACTTTACCTCTTTATAATATTATAGTATAGATGACTATGACTATAACTTTTTATAATGGCCAAATAAATTGCTTTTAGGTTTGCCGTCAATACTAACAATGCCACCTGCATTTCTACGGAAATGACGGGTTGCCAAATCGTACTATGGAGTTAAGTAATCTGATACCATATATAATTAATTATTTTGTTTATATCTGACAGACGTTCACGCAGTAATATCCATTCCAGTTCAGGCGGTAAAATCTTACCTGTTCCAGTACATCCCATAGTTTCTCGTCGGAGTATATTTCTTCAGGGTCTAGATTGGACCTCAGGGTTCCGGCGAAGAGCTGCGGCTGCTGAGGAATAGTGGAGAGTCGGCCTCTCAGGTCTCTAAGACCGACGTCAGCAGTGTCTATGCCATCGATCTTGATAGCTCCCTTTATATTGGCTAACCTGAGAGAAAAGGTCTAAATTTATAAATGGACAGTTTAGGCGGGAGCCTGGTTTATACAGACAACAAAACACTTTAACGTTATTGTTGCAACCAGACAAAGAAACGACGACAAGGCGACACACGTCGAAATCAGTCATCCCGAAGTCAGGTAATAAAAGCATTAGATTCAGGCAAAATATAAAAAAAAATAAAACCTGTTTCGGAAATTACATTTAAAATACTGACTTTCGGCTTTACCCTAATAAAGTGCACAACGCACAAACAAAGCCATAAACCAAAAAGTTTCCATCCGAAAGTAGAAATAGGCATAGGTATCATAAAAACAACAGCAAAACCACTCAGACGAGTAGCGCCGAAGGCGCCCGGCGCCAGGCGACAAAAGACGATATGAACGCACGTGTGCTTGTAAAAATTCCATTGCAAAATACCGAATTTGACAATTTCAAAATGAGAGTCGCATTTTAGTCAATAGTATAGTCGTAAGGCCTGGATCTATGACAATTATCTAATGTCACATTTGTCATGGCCCTTTCTTATTTACGATTTTACCAAAACCCAACTGTCCTGTCTAGATGCGCTGGTGACAGCTAGTTTAAAATCCTGACTGTCCTTAGCCAAACCAGCTGACCCCTCGACTCTCTTCAGGTCCAAACAAAATTTTGGGCTAGCGCTTAAACTGCCCTCTCTGCTCTACGCCAACTCCAGAATAACCAAAAACTCGATTCTGTGCAATTCCAAAGATCCGGCAATATCGAAGCACGTAATAAGTGGCCGTAGTGATTCAAATGATCTACAAGCCCGCGTAGACTTCCACAAAAAGTTCCTTACTGGAATCAGCCAGAATGGCACTGGTCTGGGGTATGGCAGTACAACCACGAGCGACGTGGACTTGAAGAAGTCTCTTTTGCGGGGAGATTACGACAGCAAGAGTATGGCTCATGCTATTGGCCTTCAATGCCAGAATGATTGGACAACAATTGGGGACTTTTGCATTCCGCCTCCAATGCACTGGAAGGTAATGCTCTATGACTGGACGCCAGAGATGCTGAAATTTTATTTGAATGCCTTTCAGCATACACTTCCAGACCCCAGTAACCTCGCTCGTTGGAGCTTTGCCGAGGATAGTTCTTGTCCCCTCTGTAGCAATACCCCTTGCACAGCTAGACACATTCTAGCTGGCTGGCTAGATCAAGGACGGTACACTTACCGCCATGACAAAGTTCTCGCTGTTATTCGCGAGGTAATTAGTCTCTCAGTGGCTCGTGCCAACAAGGGTTTGACAGTATCTCCGTAACTCCGGCTAACGAAGTCCATTCTAGACTTTATGTTTGTTTGTTTGTTTGTTTATACTCTTTATTGTGAAAATGTCACAATCGGCGGGTTTATGTCATATGACAATCTCTTACAACCAACCCTACTATGACGTCTTATATGTATGTGTGCGTGTAGCATGTCTGTAAGTGTGTGTCTTGTTATTGCATTCGATCGACAGAATTGAAAATGCAATTCCGTTAATTTGATCCCAACGGAAAATGGTGACCCAGCCGGGAACCGAACCCGGGACCTTACAATGTAAGATCAGGCGACCTAACCACTATGCCACCGGGCCGTGTATGTATATGTAGCATGTGTGTAAGTGTGTGTCTTGTTATTACATTCGATTTATCCCAACGTAAAATCATGACCCGCCGGGAATCGAACCCGGAACCTCACAATGTAAGATCAGTCCGAGTGACACCTGTCAGTTTGACAAGTAAGTTTTGTCAATGCTCACCTGAATAAAGCGGCGACCAGGGAGCTCTTTCCGGCTCCCGTGCGCCCGACGATCCCCACCTTTTCTCCCGGCCGGAGACGGAACTTCACCTGATGCAGGGTCGGCAAGGCGGCAGTTGCCTCCTTTTCGTCGTCCTTCGTTTTCACAGACGGAGGCGGTTTACCGTACGATAATGAAACGTTGTCGAAGATTACTTCACCTGAGGGGGATAACATTCAATAAATAATAAATAACTAATAAAACAAAAAAGATCTACAAGACATATGTGAGACCTGTTCTTGTGTACGGCTATCAGCTCTAGAATCTCAACTTATGCAAAAGGTATCTGGAAAAGGTACCATTAAGTTCCCAGTCTCGTATTTTGATCAGCCTGTAACGGACCTTAAGTCCATTACATGCGATCAACAAATGCATCGATTTCCAGTGAAAGCCACAGACACAATTCAGCTATTATTTTGACTCGTGCAGCTATGAATCAGCATGATGAAACAATACTTTTACTCGGAATATTTTTGGATTGCATCATTGATCGGCCTATATAAACTGGCGCAAAAGCAACCAAATTAAAATTCCCGAGTGATCACCTTCCCGCGACGGCATTCGGCACTCTCTCTCACGAGTTAGGTCAACGAATCCGGCTCCTTGGTTTCCTTTCCGCATTCTCCCTGAGTCTCGAAGCATAAGTCTGTAATCCCACAGACTCGAGCCGTGCCCAGTACAAGATACTAGGAGCTCACGCACAAAACTCATCCGTATATCCTCGTAACCGCAGTCGCGCATCTATACACGTAAATTATATTATGTCACGTCACGTACACGTCAACGTAAATTATTCCGCAAGCGTTATAACTGGCAATATTAAAACCTTCGATCAATAAATTCCTTCTACTTCACATCAAAACCGCCTTTCAATACGGAGATAACTCGTAAGTTGATACCACCACCTCACACCGAACAACCTTGGAGTCTTGTGAGGGGTGGTCCCTCACAAGCCTCTGCCAAATTACTCAAAATCCCATGTCATAATACTGATTTCTATTCCTATTGTTTTCGCGTCCATGGTGCAAGACACTGGAGCAATCTGCCGGCAAATGTACAAAAATCGCCATCTTTACAATCATTTAACCCCTTGAGTATGATACGACCAAATCTGGTTCTGAAACAATTATCCGTTGAGTATGATACGACCAGATCTGGTTCCGCGTTTTTTTCACTTCTTTGACGTTCTCATATTTATTCATAATTATCTAATTGTTTTACAAAATGATATTTCAATATTCTATATTCGAAATTTCAATGCAATCATTGTGCAGTTGTTCTTTTTATGATTGGTGTAGTAGTTTCGTAGTTATAGTACTTTAAGGTCGATGTCGCCGAAAATCCTGCAAAAGAGACAGATGCATCCATGAAAATACCCATTTACTCCAAGGGTTAAGACTCACCTCAAAAAGAATTACTTTTCTAAGAAGTAGCAAGTTCTTCCCTTTCTCACTCGTTCCTCTCCCAATTTTGGCATTTTAATTATAGACATAGTTTTAATTTTATTCAGACAAACTTAACCCTCCAAGCACCGGAGACGCTTACTTTGGGTTCAGCTGTTTCCATACTATTCTGTACGCTATTATCGCGTTGCATATAAAATATTTAACTACACAGGCAAAAAACATTTAACTACAAAACCTATCTCAATAATTAAGAAAGCTTCAGATTGGATTCTGGAGGTTGATTCGGTCTCTAAGCAGTATAAATTCCCTGAAAGTCTCGGATGCACAGACGGGGGGTCTAGATATAACTCTTTCTATCTCGGAAGGTGGCCCTTATTGTAGAATTAACTGTTCCATGGGAATCAAATATCCCAAAAGGTGGAAGTAGGCGCTCGTGGCCTGCCAGCTAAATCTTTGTTTCACCTTTTTAAAGATCTTGGTCTCTCCAGGAAAATAATCAACTCCTTTCTAGAAAAATTATCTAAAACCGCGATCTCTGCATCATTCTATGGCTTCGAAGGGGGAGTGAATGGGTGGTAAGGTGTACGCTCACATGTGGCAAGACAGCTGTCCTAAACCTACCACCGCCAGTCGTTAGTCCGGAATCCACCCTTCACCTCCCAGAAGTGTAAAAATAAAAAATAAAAAAAAATATATATGATGGGCCCGATTTTTGGTCGGTGAATTCCATGGCAGCTCTGTTTGTATTTTATTTATTATTACTATTATTATTAAGTATATATTTCCTAACTATTTATTTTAACATTACTTTTTTCTCGGTGACTATTTTAAATTATTTAAAAATTTGCAACTTTTATTTATATGCGATATTCTGATTACATTCTTTTTCTAAAACTTTTATATATTTGTTTCTGATTTAAACATGTATGATATTTGGCCTTATTTTGTCTAAGTTTACAATGCCTGGCCCTGGAACAACTTCTTACTTAGTTGAGCGGCATAGGACTATCATCAGTGTGGGTTTATTAATTTTAAGTTAAATTGTAATCCCTGTTTAATTGCAGATATTAATTATGATTTGTGTTACAATAAACATATACGAAAAGGGTTGCCAACTTGGGAGCTTTTAATTTCCTAGTTTTTATTTAAATAAAAAAACAATGTTACATAACGCATTGTTCGAACCCCCCCTCCTGCCCCTGTAATGCATCGTAACATTTTACAAGACCCCCCCCTTCCCCCAAATTGCCTTACGTAATACTTGAATATCTCCTTAGGCATCTGTGTACCAAATTTTAAGTCTCTAAGTCAATAATTTCGAGGATGAATATGACTAGAGATCCACCCCTCGATCCACCCCTTGGTGGATCGATTTCAACCACAATTTTTGCAACTCTTGCCATGACCAAATGATGCCTACATACCAAATTTCAGTGGATGAATACATATAGACATAGACACACAGGCAGGCTTCAGTCTGGAAATGGTCTTAATCGTCTTTGGGGGGGGTGTGGTAAATATATATATATAAATAAATACAAACGGAGCTGCCATGGAATTCACCGACCGGAGTCGGGCCCATCATAATACTATTTTTTTTACACTTCTGGGGGGTGAGCAGTGGATTCCGGACTTACGAACCGGCTGTGGTAGGTTTAGGACAGCTGTCTTGCCACATGTGAGCGTTCACCTTGCCACCCATTCACTCCCCCTTCGAAGCCATAGAATTTGAGATGCGCAAATCGCAGTTTTAGATAATTTTTCTAAGAAAGAGTTGATTATTTTTCTGGAAAGGCCAAGATCTTTAAAGAGGTGAAATAGAGATTTAGCTGGCAGGCCACGAGCGCCAACTTCCACCGCGTGAAGGTGAACAGTGAAGCCGTTCCGGGTTACGGCATTTGCAAGATCATGGTATTTATTTAATTTGTACTCGTGGTCTTTTGGGATATTTGATTCCCATGGAACAGTTAATTCTACGATAAGAGCCACCTTCCGAGATAGAGAGTAAAGAGTTATATCTGGACGGAGGGCTGTGCATCCGAGACTTTCAGGGAATTTATACTGCTTAGAGACCGAATCAACCTCCAGAATCCAATCTGTAGCTTTCTCGATTATTGAGAAAGGTTTTGTAGTTAAATGTTTTTTGCCTTTAGAGCCATCCCGCACAAACTGTATTGGGGGTTTGGAGGATACTGTCAGACCCTTGTTGGCACGAGCCACTGAGAGACTAATTACCTCGCGAATAACAGCGAGAACTTTGTCATGGCGGTAAGTGTACCGTCCTTGATCTAAGGCCACCTTGCAGCCAGCTAGAATGTGCCTAGCTGTGCAAGGGGTATTGCTACAGAGGGGACAAGAACTATCCTCGGCAAAGCTCCAACGAGCGAGGTTACTGGGGTCTGGAAGTGTATGCTGAAAGGCATTCAAATAAAATTTCAGCATCTCTGGCGTCCAGTCATAGAGCATTACCTTCCAGTGCATTGGAGGCGGAATGCAAAAGTCACCAATTGTTGTCCAATCATTCTGGCATTGAAGGCCAATAGCATGAGCCATACTCTTGCTGTCGTAATCTCCCCGCAAAAGAGACTTCTTCAAGTCCACGTCGCTCGTGGTTGTACTGCCATACCCCAGACCAGTGCCATTCTGGCTGATTCCAGTAAGGAACCTTTTGTGGAAGTCTACGCGGGCTTGTAGTTCATTTGAATCACTACAGCCACTTATTACGTGCTTCGATATTGCCGGATCTTTGGAATTGCACAGAATCGAATTTTTGGTTATTCTGGAGTTGGCGTAGAGCAGAGAGGGCAGTTTAAGCGCTAGCCCAAAATTTTGTTTGGACCTGAAGAGAGTCGAGGGGTCAGCTGGTTTGGCTAAGGACAGCCAGGATTTTAAACTAGCTGTCACCAGAGCATCTAGACGGGACAGTTGGGTTTTGGTAAAATCGTAAATAAGAAAGGGCCATGACAAATGTGACGTTAGATAATTGTCATAGATCCAGGCCTTACGAGGGCCAGAAATTAGCAAGGCATCTATTTTCGCCAGGCAACTTTTGAAATGCTCTATAACATGATCGCCCGAGACGTCTTTTCCCTGATGGGTGATTTTTCTGCCGAGGAATTTGAAATGATTGTTTGGGTCTATAAGGGAGATATTAGAGCCCTTATAGACCAATTTGGGGTCATAGGATGTAAATTTTGTGCCCATGCGGGCGAGTCCAAGGAAAAAACATTTGGAGGGCTTCACTTTTATACAGCCTGACCAGTCGCAGAAAAGCTCCACTTTCTGTAATAGCAGGGAAAGCTGCTTGGGGCTTCTGGTAATGAAAGTTAGGTCGTCGGCAAAAGCGAGGCACGACGAGGTGTATTGGCCGTCTGTTTTAAAACGGTAGCCCCACTTCCTGTCAAACTGGCTCAGGCTTTCCAGAAGTATATTAAAAACTATATTAAAAATCGTCGGGGAGAGGCAACAGCCCTGAAATAGTCCAATTGAATATGGTATAGAGCGGGTAGTCCATTCTTGCGTTTTAACATGGAAAGTCAGACAGTTGTAGTAGGAGGCTACAATGTCACGCACGACTGGTGGGAAGTTGTACCAGCGGAGTGCAAAGTGGAGGAGACTGTGTCGGACTGACCCAAAGGCATTCTCTAGGTCGAGCCAGCATACATTGATTTGGCGTTCGTGCTGTCTCGCATCCTTGATGGCAGCAGCCAGGAGAGAGTTTCCGTCTTCATCTCGAAAAAAATTGCGCGTTCGCAATACTTTCCCTCCTGGTGGACTGGGAAAAATACGGAATACGGAATCAGACATAAATAAATTAATAGTTTAAAAAAAACACTAAAAGCTTTTGGGCTATGATACGATATTCACATACACACGGCTATGATACGATATTCCATCATGGAATGCCAGTGCCTATATTCCGGCTTCATCACCAGACCTTGAAACCTAATCGTGGTCAAAGTTCATTCCAAGACTTTTCTAACAAGTCCAAACACAGCTATGATACGATGTTCCATCATGAAGTTCCAGTTCATATCTTCCGACTCCATCATCAGATCAGTTCGACAGTACCATATTATTGTACTGTCATCAGAACTACATACAGCTGCCAATTTTCATGACGCTACGGTCCTTGGAAGATGGTTAAATTAGTTACCTTAGATTCCATTACATAGTTACATATAGGTCGACCTAATAAAAGCGTGTTAAAAAAACGGAATACGGGCTATTATGGACTTACCTTTGCTAGGCCACTTTTCAAAGTCTGTATTGGGATACTTTTCATTGAAACTCTTCTTATTTGTTTCGAGAGGTGTTTCTGGAGGCAGATTGGCATATTCCATAATTCTTTCCACCTTGAAAATTGAAAGAGAAATAGCAAAAAACTCATGCAAAGAGATAATTTACTTATTTTATTTGTACCCTTCCTATGTGAGCTAACCATTCTTGGTTAGACGCTTACAAATGCCTAAAATGGTATCAAAATCAAAATGTTCTTTATTCATATAGACACAATTAAATATTATTTTTAATTTATGTTCTTATGATGCGTCCAAGTCTTACTCCCAAGCCGTTTTGTCATTTACATAATCAGATATTGTATAGTATGCTTTTTTATACAATTTTGCTTTGATGGTAGCTTTAAACCTATTTACAGATAGTTCTCTAATAGTATGAGGAAGTTTGTTATAGAAGCGTATAAATTGTCCCAAAAAAGAATTGCTTATTTTGTGGAGACGAGTAGCACGTACAACAAGGTTATGCTTATGTCTAGTATTAAAATTATGAGTGTCGCTTTTTATTTTAAACTTGTCAATATTCTTGTGGACATACAACAGATTTTCGTATATATATTGTGATGCAACAGTAAGAATATTTATCTCTTTGAATATTTATCTCTTTGAATTTTTCTCTAAGTGAAACTCGAGGACCAAGTTTATATATAGCTCTTACAGCACGTTTCTGTAGTATAAAGATGTTATTGATGTCCGCACAGCTTCCCCAGAGAAGAATCCCATAGGACATAATGCTATGAAAGTAACTAAAGTATACTATTCTTGCTGTATCTACATCAGTCAGCCGCCTTATTGTTTTAACTGCGTATGCCGCAGAGCTAAGTTTTCCTGACATTTTCTCAATTTGTGGGCCCCATTGTAAATTGGAGTCAATTGTTATCCCTAGAAACACAGTTGAAGCAACAGGCTCCAGTCTAGTTCCATTTATTTCTGCATTGGTTTGTACCTGCTTAACATTAGGTGTAGAAAATTGAATCACTTTGGTTTTTCTTTCATTTAATAGTAGGTTATTTACATTAAACCAATGGACAACTTTTGTATCTAATCAATATTGGTTAGGGCGCTCCGCGCTGTGCTAACTTTGTAATATTTATTCATTATTATCTTAATTGTTTTACGAGATAATGTTATAATGTTATAATATTTCAAATTTCAATGAGATCATTTTACAGTTATTCTTTTTACGATCCGTATAGTAGTTTAAAAGTTATGGTCGTTTTTTCTCAAGGCCATCGACTTCATGCGCAAAACTGTCCCGGGCAGAAATTTTTACCCCGCGATAGGAGGGGTTAACCGGTCAAAAGCCATCCTTCGCATGCAAAAAAATTCACCGCGACTTTTTGGTCGATTTTGTAAATAAATACTAACAATATAGTTTTTCCATGAATTCCCTCTTGTTACCTAGTAATTAATCTTATTAGTCATGTATATTATATATTTATCTATACTAATCTATACTAATATTATAAAGAGGTAAAGTTTGTGAGGCTGTAGGAAGTAATCTCTGGATCTACTGAACCGACTTTTTCGTGGTAGTCCGATTTCCAAAGTAAGTCGGAAAAACCGGTCGCACGAAAATGTTTCTAACGAACGCTGCCTTAACGATGAGAGATATATGATTAAGTTCTAGGGAAAAAATGTAGAGCTTGATAATGCCTACAAAAAAGTCAGTGACAGCATATGTCTAACTTTTATATTTAAGTAACAAACAGTAGTATTTTATATTAAAAAAATAATTTAAATCGTTAGGTCATGTTTATTGGTCATATTATCAACAATTATAAATTATTATCAAAATAAGTAAATTTATCGTCACAAGTGTTTAAAACAAAAGACTTTTCCCTTTTACTGCATAAATAGTCTCAGTGCTAACCAAACCACACTCATAATTTCATCACAAGTAAAAAGTTTTACCGCCCAACGAAGTGGGCACGGGTCAGCTAGTATATTAATATGCTTACACACACCTTCAACAAACAAATTTGCGAGGGCTTCGAAAATTTCGCGAGGAATGACTGGCTTCCGAAAGGTTAAGTGCAAATAAAGTATATTCATTATTCAGTAAGTGTTTATGATGTATTAGATTCCATAACTA
Source organism: Micropterix aruncella (assembly GCA_944548615.1). Taxonomy (NCBI): domain Eukaryota; kingdom Metazoa; phylum Arthropoda; class Insecta; order Lepidoptera; family Micropterigidae; genus Micropterix; species Micropterix aruncella. The sequence continues at coordinate 17,810,495 of OX155975.1, read as the reverse complement.
CCTAAGTATTCATTATTATAATTGCTAAGTCTCTAAAAACATTATAAAGCGACTCGTTGAATACTCACAGATGTCATCTGGTTTTCAACTTCGGCCATTTGACGAACTCCCCAGGCGCAAGCCCAAACGAGCCCAGCCGCTTGAGTTATGGCGAGGCCCACATTTCCTCCCAGTGTATCTGTACATAAATAAAAGAAATAAATATGACCTGCCGTCGAATCAGTGGCGAGCAATAAGAGTTATCCCCTCAAGACAGTAACGTCCCGAATCGGGTACGATGTATTGTAGTCAATACTCAGTAACGTCCCAAAACGGGTACGAGCGTGGCGCGACAAACCGCCCTCTCAACGAACTGAATTTACACCAAAATCACAGTGCAACCATCCCCCTGTTAGATATGTGTGAGAAAGATGGATAAATTCTGTATTGTACGATTATTCAGTCATGCTTCTCGCAGCCTAGAATCCCTAATATAATTGTTTGTATTCTGGGGGCACTTAGTCGAATGCTGCCATTGCTTGGATCTGTGCTTCTCTTCGGATATTATATAGCTTTTCTTCGGATATATGTATGAAAATAAATAAAACGAAGTAATAGATTTGGTAAAACATGTAATAACGTACACAAATGTGTTTACAATTTCTAGATAGGGTTTCGTATTTTGAGATAAAACGTCGATATCGCTGAATAAGTGAGTTTTTTTCAGTTCTCCAACTTTCTAATAATTATTCATTGGAGATGTGGTGTTGGCGTAAAATGCTAGGAATCCCATGGACAGCACGTCGCACCAACAAATCTGTCCTGGAAGAACTCGGCATCCAAGTGTGGCTCTCTACCGTATGCATGAGAAGGGTCCTGCAGTTCTTCGGTCATGTTGCCAGGAGAAACTCAGAGAATCTAGAGAAAATGCTTTCCGGGGGTCAAGTGGAGGGAAGAAGAAGCAGAGGCAGATCACCGGCCAGATAGAACGACCTCATCAAAGAAGTTACAAAAGGGTCAATACAATCTGCGACCCGCCATGCAGAAGACAGGTCGAAGTGGAGGAGCCTCGTAGGCAATGCGGGAACGACGGAGAAGAAGAATTATCTAATTGTTTTAGAAAATGAGGTTTTAATGTTTTATATTTCAAATTTCAATGCGATCATTCTACAATTCTTCTTTTCATGATCCATCAAGTAGTTTCTTTATTATGATTGTTTTTCTAAAGTGCTATATTTTTGACCTTCAACTCTTAGAAATGACAGGTGAGACAGGATAGAAATGACTGCCACGATTTACACCCACTGCTTGAGGGGTTAAGTTGACTATTGAAACGGTATTATTTCCAAATTATGTTGGAATTTCATTAGTGGATCATTTAACATTTCTTTTTATATATCTTTGTTTTGTAAAGTTTTTTATTATTTTTTTTAATCCGATTTTTTTTATTTTGTTTTGATATGTTTTTTAACTTGACACTATTGTCACTATTTCGTTTCTACTATGGTTTTTCATTTTGAAATTTAACTAATATGTAATTTATGTAACCTATGCTTGTTGTAGATACCTAGTCTTTTTTGAAAAATAAATATGATTATGATTAATCCTATAAGTTGCGTTTTGTAGTAAAATCCTAGCTGCCAAACGTAGTATTTATCACAGGAACTGCTCAACAAACTTGAACGTTTCGTCTCAACAAACGAACGTCTTCGGTCTACGTAAGTATGATCACGTGTCCGACTATAGGGCACAGTTAAAGTGGTTGCCAGTATGCCAAAGAAGAAATGTTCATATACAATTCTGTGCAATTCCAAAGATCCGGCAATATCGAAGGACGTAATAAGTGGCCGTAGTGATTCAAATGATCTACAAGCCCTTATCTACAAACACTTACCGCCATGACAAAGTTCTCACTGTTATTCGCGAGGTAATTAGTCTCTCAGTGGCTCGTGCCAACAAGGGTTTGACAGTATCATCCAAACCCTCAATACAGTTTGTGCGGGATGGCTCTAAAGGCAAAAAACATTTAACTACAAAACCTTTCTCAATAATTGAGAAAGCTACAGATTGGATTCTGGAGGTTGATTCGGTCTCTAAGCAGTATAAATTCCCTGAAAGTCTCGGATGCACAGCCCTCCGTCCAGATATAACTCTTTACTCTCTATCTCGGAAGGTGGCCCTTATTGTAGAATTGACTGTTCCATGGGAATCAAATATCCCAAAAGACCACGGTACAAATTAAATAAATACCATGATCTTGCAAATGCCGTAACCCGGAACGGCTTCACTGTTCACCTTCACGCGGTGGAAGTTGGCGCTCGTGGCCTGCAAGCTAAATCTCTATTTCACCTCTTTAAAGATCTTGGCCTTTCCAGAAAAATAATCGACTCTTTCTTAGAAAAATTATCTAAAACTGCGATTTGCGCATCTCAATTTCTACGGCTTCGAAGAGGGAGTGAATGGGTGGTAAGGTGAACGCTCACATGTGGCAAGACAGCTGTCCTAAACCTACCACAGCCGGTTCGTAAGTCCGGAATCTACTGCTCACCCCCAGAAGTGTAAAAAAATTGTATTATGATGGGCCCGACTCCGGTCGGTGAATTTCATGGCAGCTCCGTTTTTATTTATTTATTATTTATTATTATTATAGCTCTCCTATATCGTGTACTCTCTTAATTAACACCATCCTATATCCACGAGCTTTTTGAACCACTAAGTTCCCACGGTCTCGTACTTCGGTCAGCCTCTGACAGTTTATTAAAAATTTCGGGTCATAATAGTGATTTCTATTCCTATTCTTTCTGTGTCCATGGTGCAAGACTCTGGAACGATCTCCCAGCAAATATACGTAGCTCGCCTTCTTTACCATCGTTTAAGACTCACCTTAAGGAGTACTACCTTTCTAAGAAGTAACCAGTTCTTCCCTTTCTCTCCTGTTCCTCTCCCAATTTCCTCTCCTCGGGCATTATTAGTTTTAAATTCTTCCACTTGTCTGTATGTTATGTAATAATCTTTATTTTCACAATGCACCACTGTGTTTAGGTTAGTTGTAAGACATTGCCATGTGGCAATAAGCTCGCCTTTTTGTATACGAATTAAGTGCAAATAAAGAGTTTATTATTATAATATTATCATTATTATTATTATTAGTATGGAATTGAACAACCTTATAACCTATATTATAATCAATGCTATCGCTGATAAGACTGTATGAGCGAGTGTGCAAATCGTGTAATTATAATAAAAAATGTATTTATAGCTTCGGGACTGGATAGGTAGAGTTTGTACGTCTTTACGCCGTGCCTGCCATTGCAGAGACTTGACCGACCTACCTATTTGTCAGTGGGTTGGATACTCACTTTCATCACCGAATACCAGGAAGCTGAATGTGACGATAGCCAGGTATGAGCAGCACACCATATCACTCCAGATGGCAAAAGCACGATTCGTCGTAAGAACCTGGTAAAATGAAAATTTTACTGTACTCTTTTAATGTATACAGGAAATTGAAGACTTTCGTGGATATTTCTTTCGTAGAGGATTTGTAGTGTGTGCTACGTCCCGTCGAAATGAAATCCCGCGTATTATTTTGGACGATAAATGCGTCCTTTATTTTTTATAACAGGTGTGCGTGATGTGATAAAATCGTAGGAAGAATGACTGATGAATCTACATGCTGTCCGGTATTTATACCTATATCGTTTGTAGGCGACCCGCGCGCGCCTACAAACGATATAGGTATAAATACCGGACGGCATGTAGATTCATCAGTCATTCTTCCTACGATTTTATCACGTCACGCATACCTGTTATAATAAATAAAGGATGCAGTTTTCGTCCAAAATAATACGCAGCATTTCATTTCGACGGGACACAGAACACACTACAAATCCTCTACGAAAGAAATATCCACGAAATTGGTGACCCCACAAACAAGAACACAGACGATTGGAAGAGATGGAAGATAACAGCACCATGCTAGCGCAAGAGGCCGACGACAGGAAGATAGCACAAGGCGGATCCTACCCGCCGCCAACCGAAAACCGAGTAGCACCGGTCAGCATCGCGGCCCAGATACCAGAGTTTTGACACCAACGGACCCGACTATGGTTCGCACAATTCGAGTCGGCGATTGGGGCACAGAAGAAAAGCGACATCGAAAAATTCAACCTGGCAAAAGCGTAGCTCGATCAAGCCGCCATGTTGGCAGTCAGCGATATTCTGCTAGATCCACCAACGTCTCGGCTCTACAAGACACTGAAGGAAGGTCTCCTTAGCACATACGAAGAATCTGAAGAACAGCAATTCCACAAATTGTTGCACGAGACGGAGTTGGGGGACAACAAACCATCTCAACTTCTACGACGAATGAATGAATTAAATCGTGGAAAAATACCGGAGCCCACCCTTAAAATGATGTGGCCTGGCCACCTACCACCCTCGACGCAAGCAATACTCACAATGAGCAAGGAGGAGGATCTATACACTCTGACAAAAATGGCGGACCAAATCACCGGCAGGCCAACACAAATAAACGCGCTGCAAAGCAACTCGATGGAGCAGAGCATCAACATTCGAAAAGCATAATATTCTGGAGCGACGGAATTATTATGCTTTTCGAATGATCGCAACAAGACTATCGCGGTCGTTTGTATTATAAATAGAATAAAAACGAATTAACAGTGCGAAGTTTAAAGCGCTCGATGTTTCGGCGATATTGCAACTGCCGTTGTTCAGAGTAGAGTAAAGTGCTATCAATTGTCATCCGTCGTTCTGCGGGTAGGCAGCAAATTGCTGCTGTTACTTCATAGATTATAACGGTGGGTTCGGCGCATGCGAATTTTGAAAATCTACCGTCCACGCAATACTCACATTATCTTATGTTACAGCCTCCGTGCTACAAGCGCTAGCAAAAAATACTATAACCTCTGTCCTTGTACTGGAATGCCACAATGCGCTTCAATCCATTGCAGGGTCAAATAAAGTGACCCTGCAATGGATTAAAGGTCACAGCGACTCACTGGGCAACGACCCTGCAGACGAACTGTCCAGAAGGGGATCAAAGAAAATCGTATATGGACCGGAACCCTTGATGCCCATACCCCATGCCCAAATAAAAACATGGCTACGCAGGAACACCGAAGAAACCCACCTTACAGAATGGAAAAAAAACAGAGGATGCAGGCAAACAAAGAACGCGGTTCCGGAAGCGTCCAAAAAACTTGCCCGCAACCTCACCAGATTAAAAAGGAACAAAATCCGTAAAGTCATAGGTACTATGACAGGCTACTGTCCTCTAAACAAACACCTGTTTACTATAGGTGTGACAGACAGCCCTCTATGCAGAGGATGCATGGAGGAAGAAGAAACGCCACAGCATGTGCTCATGGAATGCAGGAGCGTGGCAGAGCAACGGGCAAAAATACTACAATCTGCAGCATCTGTCCCGGAGGCCTGTAGCAACCTAAAGAGGCTGCTAACCTTCTGGGACAGCCTGGGTTGGCTGGAGTAACATAAACACAAATAGAAACATGAGCCACGCACAACGGCCCAATTAAGAGGCCAAGTGCGAGAAAAAAGCCCAGACAAATTATGTTACATCCTTGCGCTCGTCGATGGGCATTGAGAACATTTTAAGAAGAGGGTTCTACGTAGTAGAGTTAGTAACCGTCATCTTTATTGCAGTTTGGGGTTCTTCTTATTTCAGTGGCTCCGGGATAATGCGAAGAGAGTAAAATTGATCTTTGGATAGCAGAATGGGATTTTGAAACTGCACTCAGTAGTTAATTACACTATCCAATATGTTCCAATATGTCCAATATGTGTTTGTAGATCGCTGCTTTTTCTCGCTGAACTTTTTAGAGATTTGATGTGTTCCATCAGTCGAGTGGCTATGGGCCGTTTCGTTTGTCCATTTAGGCTAACCCACAGCTGCATTCGATTGTATACACACCTGGGGTTTGCAGCGGTATTACATCTTTTACAGGATTCACAGATCGAGCTATATTTTGGGACCGTTTGAAGATCGTTCAATGTATACTCCTGGCTATGAACAGACAAACACGACAGGAATCTACGAATGCCACAATGTGCTAACAACGGAGTGGGGAAGTACAAAGCTTATAAGCAACTCAGTCAGACAAAGGCTAAAAAGCAACTGAGGCAGAAAAAGGCTAATAAGCAACTGATCCAAAAAAGACTGATAAGCAACTGAGGCCGAAAAAGGCGAATAAGCAACTGAGGCAGAAAAGGACTAATGAGCAACTGAGGTAGAAAAAGGCTAATAAGCAACTGAGGCAGAAAAAGGCTAATAAGCGGGTGAGGCAGAAAAAAGGTAATAAGCAACTGATCCAAAAAAGGCTGATAAGCAACTGAGGCAGAAAAGGACTAATGAGCAACTGAGGTAGAAAAAGGCTAATAAGCAACTGAGGCAGTAAAAAGGCTAATAAGCAACTAAGGCAGAAAAGTCTTATAAGCAATTGAATCAGAAAAGTATCCTAATAGGCACCACACTAACCAGTGTCCAAGTGGCTGAGTGATTATCTTGAAGATTGTCGAATTCGGCAGATAGATAACGCTGCATATCATCTCCAGACGATCTGACGGTCACCAGGCCGGCTAGGGTCGAACCGGCATGCGACAGGGCAGGAGAACGAGCTGAAATTCAGTATTCAATCATTTATTCCCGGTCAAATTCTGTCTGAGCCAACCCACATTTTAAATGTATTTTTAGATATTATCATATAATTTGTCTTGCTGACATTTAATCTTAGACAATTAATAAGTACTAGAGACTACTATGCTATCAGCAATAAGAACTGTATCATCGGTGTTGCGTACATCAAGTGGTTGGTGTTGTTTAATAATAAATACAAACAAAGCTGCCATGGAATTCACTGATGGGAGTCGGGCCCACCGTTATACTACAAGGTGGACCAAAAGTCCGTTTACTTTTAAATCAGTACTTACGTCGAGCAGCGAAGGCGGGGTGGGGCGGAGGGGGTACGTAACTCGAGAGCAGCCTATGGGAATTCAGTGCCATGGCGCCATTCAACGGAGCACAACGTGCGTTCTGCGTACGCGAGTACTATCGAAACAACGATTCTCCGACTATAGCGCAACGAAAATTTTGTAGAAACATTTTTTTCTCAGACGAAGCACACTTCCACTTAAATGGACACGTGAACCGGCAAAATTGCAGGTACTGGAGTGACACTAATCCTAAATTGAAGCATCAAAATCCCCTGCATTCGCCCAAAGTTACTGTATGGGCAGCTTTGTCAGCAAGAGGGATTATTGGTCCATATTTTTACGAAGATCAAAATGGACATGCTGTTACAGTGAACACAGAGCGGTATATAGCCATGCTACGGAACTTTTTTACTCCAGCGCTACAGAATTTGAATGGTTTTAATCAACGCTCATGGTTTCAACAAGATGGGGCCACATGTCACACCTCCAATGACTCATTGATTGCAGTTCGTGAAATTTTTGGTCAAAAAGTGATATCAAAAAGAGGTGACGTTAACTGGCCACCTCGTAGTCCAGATTTATCCCCAATGGATTTTTTTCTTTGGGGATACCTTAAAAATAAAGTTTTTGACACCAACCCAGCGTCTCTTGAAGAATTAAAGGGACGCATCAGCGAAGAAATGCAAAACATTTCAGAAAACACCTGCAAGGCCGTGATAGAAAATTTTCGCTCCAGGTTGCAACAGTGTCGTGAGGGACAAGGGTCACATATGGATGATGTAATATTCAAAAAATAAAATCCCTACTTGTCTTTTTTAATAATAAATAAACAGATTTTGCAGCATTTATCTAGTTTTGTTTTTATCATTGTTTAAAAAGTAAACGGACTTTTGGTCCACCCTGTATTATTACTTTTCTGGGTGTAAGCGTTGGATTCCAGACTAACGAACGGCTGTGGTAAATTTAGCACAGCTGTCTTGCCATATATGAGTGTCACCTTACCACCAATTCACTCCCCCTTCGAAGCCATGGAATTTGAGATGCAAAATTTAATTTTTAGATATTTTTTTAAGGAGTTGATATTATTCCTGGAGAGACCAATATTTTTAATGATGCGAACAGAGATTTGACTGGCAGGCCACAAGCGCCAAATTCCACCGTGTAAAGATGAAAATGAAGCTGTTCCCAGTGACAGCATTTGCGAGATCATGGTATTTATTTCTATTGTTTTCTATTTCTATTTCTATTTATCCTAATACAATAATTACACTTCTGGAGGGTGAGCGACGGACTCCAGACTAATTACTGGCTGTAATAGGCTTTGGATAGCTATCTTGCCACATGTGAGTTTCACTCTACCACCCATTCACCCCCTTTCGAAAACATAGATTTCGAGATGCGGAAATTGCGGTTTTAGACATTTTTTCTAGGGAAACCAATATCTTTATTTATTTATTTATTTTTAGGAAAACCAAAAGCTAATTATAATTTAACAAAAAGAAGGAGTAGGATAACAGAGAGCCAATTAAAGGTTTTCACGTTTAAGTAAAGTTGTAGAAACATATGTGACCTTTCAATTAAAGCTATCGATTAAAAATACATCAAAAATTATTCAACAATTAATGCTAAAGAATTCACTGTTCAGCCGCTGCCTAGCTGAGTTAATACTCGCACAAAATAGATCAAAGTCAAAGCGTTTAATCAAATCATTGAAATTGTCACTTGTTCACCACAGAAATGCATTTTGCCTATAGTTGGTATCAGCGTGAGAAACATGAAGAGCAGGGTTAAATCTATTGAGTTTGGAAGGAACACGGAGATTCATTTTCTTTAGTAAGTCGGGACAGTTAATATTATTGGAGGTGATTTTTAGCAAAAAGGTTAAGTCCGCGGTTTCACGCCGCTTAACCCCTCAAGCCCCGATTGGCCGATATCGGCCACAACATGATTCAGCGTGACGTTTTAATTTAATTTTAATTTAATTTGTTTTATGTTTTATTATGTTAATATAATTCATTTTAATTATGGATACAGTGGTTTGACAGTAATTAATATTTCGGTGAGACAGTGTCGTAATTCAATTTTTTTACTAATTTTTACAAAATTTTTTTGGGAGGGCAACTTGTCAATCGTCTGAGGGGCCGAGGCCTGAAGGGTTAAACAAGGGGAGGATATGAAAATTCTTGAATAAACTTTTCGCATTATTTAACTATAAAGTAACTCTTTTCCTTATGCCACCTTAGATATGTAAAAATGAACTAATAAATAAATAAATAAATTCTGGTTTCATAATTTTGATAATGTTCCATAAAACGAAAAGTTTTTTCTTTATCTTCCGCCGCTTTGTGTCACAAGATGCAGGGAGTGACACACACCTATCCACAGGGTGCCGGATCGGCGTGAACTGAGGCATGCACTGTCGTTCAACTACTTTTGACGAATGCGCCATTGCATGCGCTATGCATTGCGTATTTCGGCTCATTAATGACTTATGGACTACTATTTTGGGGAAATGCCGCAAACAGTAAAAGAATCTTCCTATTGCAAAAGAGGGCACTGCACAGCATGTATCAGGTAACGCCCATGGCCTCATGCAGAGCATACTTCAGTAAGGCAAAGATAATGACCATGTATTCGGCGTTCATATACCAGTGCTTAATGTATGCCAGACAGCACCTAACAGAAACCGCAACTAGAGCGGACATTCACTCTGACCATACACGCGGTAATTCCCTTTTATGCGTGCCCCGAACAAGACTGGCAAAACTACAGAAGAGCTACTTATACCTTAGCATTACATTCTACAATTTACTCCCCCACTATCAAACAACTTGAGGACAAACAATTTAAAAAACATTAAGGAGATGCTGATAGGCCACCCTTTCTATAATACTTTGCAAATATTGTACCAATTTGAATGATAATTATATATGTACTTTTAGTATTTAAATGTAAAATTTAGCTTTAGTTTGATAATTTAACAATTTACTTACTACTTTGGATATTACTATGTATATGAAATCGAAGACTATCGCGGTTGTTTGACATTATAAATAGGATAGAAAACGAATTTACCGCGTGAAATTTGTAGGACCCGACGTTTCGGTGACGTTGCAGCCGCCGTTGTCTAGGGTAAACTGAAGAGCTGTCAGTCCGTTGTTTTGCGGGTAGGCCGCAAACCGCTGCCGCCACTGCGTAGGTTATAACGGTGGTGGGGGGCCGGGCTCGGAGCGCGGGAATTTTTAAAATCCGTCTTGCACACAACACTCACTGTATCCTGTTTTACGTCTTTGCGTTCGGCGTTCGGCGGCGGGAACATTTTAAGAAGAGGGTTCCACGTAGAAGAGAGTTTGTAGCCGTCATCTCTATTGAAATTCGGAGTTCTTCTTATTTCAATGGCTTCCCGGATCATGCGAGGAAAGTAGAATTGTTCCTTGGATAGAACAATGGGATTTTGAAACTGCATCCAGTGGTTACTTCCGCTATCCAATATATGTTCGCAGATCGCCGATTTTTCTCGCTGAACGTTTTTAACAGCTTTGATGTGTTCTGTCAGTCGCGTGGCTATGGGCCGTTTCGTTTGTCCAACGTAGGCTAGACCGCAGCTGCATTCGACTTTATACACACCCGGGGTTTGCAGTGGTATTACATCCTTTACATACTAATACGGACGAAACTCAAAAACCGAGCAGATCAAGAGCATTCTTACCATACGTCAAGGGCGTGACAGATCGAATAAGTAAGATGCTAAACAGATTCGATATAAAAACGATCTTCAAACCGACCCAAAATATAGCTCGATTTTTGAGGCCTGTAAAGGATGTAATACCACTGCAAACCCCGGGTGTGTATAAAGTCGAATGCAGCTGCGGTCTAGCCTACGTTGGACAAACGAAACGGCCCATAGCCACGCGACTGACAGAACACATAAAAGCTGTTAAAAACGTTCAGCGAGAAAAATCGGCGATCTGCGAACATATATTGGATAGCGGAAGTAACCACTGGATGCAGTTTCAAAATCCCATTGTTCTATCCAAGGAACAATTCTACTTTCCTCGCATGATCCGGGAAGCCATTGAAATAAGAAGAACTCCGAACTTCAATAGAGATGACGGCTACAAACTCTCTTCTACGTGGAACCCTCTTCTTAAAATGTTCCCGCCGCCGAACGCCGAACGCAAAGACGTAAAACAGGATACAGTGAGTGTTGTGTGCAAGACGGATTTTAAAAATTCCCGCGCTCCGAGCCCGCCCCCCCACCACCGTTACTATGTATAGTTTTTAGTACGTATATATTCGATTTATTGACTATTTCAATTGTTAGGCTTTTGCTTTGATTATTCAACTTTTTAACTGACTATTTTAATTATTGTGTGTTTAGTAGGTAGCCATTAGAATTATTGATTATTTTATTAAATAAGCCTTTAATTTGTTTTGTAATACGATTCTACAACGAATAACTTTTAGTAGGTTCCAAAGTTTCTTAGATACTTTATATTTAAAAAAAAATAATATATGTATGTTACGTAAAGATTAAAGTAGTAATGAGACTTACTACTTAAAACACAAATATTTTGACATGTCCAAGAGCGGTTTTTAGCCGCCAATTGGACACGACGTAAATGTAATGTATGGTATTAAACGCATGAGTCAGAGGCAAGCACACGAGTGGGGACATTCCCGCCCATTGTGAAATTCCATAATAAAGAGTAGAAACAAAGAAACAATCAAGTAAAAATGTCGTTTCAGCTTTTCTAATAGTGCCCTACAAAAAAAGAAAATCTTCAAACTTACCGACTCCCTCAAGTCGCTTGAGACCTCTGCTCGTGGAAAGGAAGACATTTGCAAAGCACCATAATATGAGAACTAGAACAGCGGTTGGTGCAATCAGCCACCAGCGCACTATGATCACTACTATCAGGATGCCCACTACCTCCAGGAAGAACTAGAAGAACACGAAAAAGAAAACAAACAATATGAGATGCAAAACTAAAGCAGAAATATTAAATTTAAAATATTTGCTAGTTTTCACCCTCTGCAAACAATCAGAAGATTTCTTCCTATGGACACAAAAAAATCTCTTGCACAGTCTCTCCTCTTACCTGTCCTTGACTGCTCAACAAACTTGAACTTTTGCAAAATGTATGCATACGATTCATCTTCGGTCTACGTAAGTATGATCACGTGTCCGACTATAGGGCACAGTTAAAGTGGTTGCCAGTACGCCAAAGAAGAAATGTTCATATACTTGCTCTCCTATATCGTGTACTCTATTAATTAACACCATCCTATCTCCACGAGCTTTTTGAACCACTAAGTTCCCACGGTCTCGTACTTCGGTCAGCCTCTGACAGTTTATTAAAAATTCCGAGTCATAATAGTGATTTCTATTCCTATTCTTTCTGTGTCCATGGTGCAAGACTCTGGAACGATCTCCCAGCAAATATACGTAACTCGCCTTCTTTACCATCGTTTAAGACTCACCTTAAGGATTACTACCTTTCTAAGAAGTAACCAGTTCTCCCCTTTCTCTCCTATTCCTCTCCCAATTTCCTCTCCTCGGGCATTATTAGTTTTAAATTCTTCCACTTGTCTGTATGTTATTTAATAATCTTTATTTTCACAATCCGCGCATGTACCACTGTGTTTAGGTTAGTTGTAAGACATTGCCATGTGGCAATAAGCTCTCCTTTTTGTATACTAATTAAGTGCAAATAAAGAGTTTAGTATTAATTTACTCGAATTGACTCTCTCCTCATTTGGTTATTAGCAACGATATTAGCTTTATTTAACGTTTAGTGAATAACACGGTATTGATACATTATAGGACAGATTATCATATATTTATTACTAAGATTATAATAAATTCATATACTTACTCCAACACAGTCGTAGAGCGCGAGCGGTAGCAAAGTGTCCACTTGGCCAATATCTTTTGAAAACCTATTGAGTATCCGTCCAGAAGCGTTGTTATTGAAGAACCACATGCTGGCATTCGATACTCCTCTAAAAAATGGGATCAGTTATAGCAAGACATTATTTTTCTAAGGGATCAGTTTTAACTAAATACAGTGCCCACTGCACCCTCGATTGGGAGTTAATGGGCCCTTGCTGAGTTGGCCATGAAGACCCATTCTGTTTAGGGTTGGTCACACTCACGGGTCAACACCTATCCGACGGCCTCCACGCATGAAGTGCGAGCCTGGGTAGGACTCTGACCTTACGGTTAGTTTCCCCTGGGAATCAACCTTCTGGCGCTCTTGGACGGTCTGCGCACCGTGCGGCGTAAGCCAATCGACTGTGCACTCTGACTAACAGTCGGGGGAGTCTGGAAGCAGTACTGTTTCCTATAAAGCGGGGGTGGTTGCGGACCTTACGGCGACTGCTCTTGAAACGACCATCGGCTATCCGATCCTGGGTGAACAGCCGGGCAAAGGATGCTGTGGTCCGCGATAGATTCGGTACACACCGTTTCACCACTTCGTAAGGGAGAGGACCGCGCAAGCGACCTCGAACTCGTAACCAATCGAGAGACTAGAGTAATCTGGTCACAATTGGAAGTAAGGGCGTGAGTGTCAGCCCGCCGGGTAACACTCCTGGCTATCTCGCGGTTAAGGCGTTGGCCTCTTACGGGTTTGTGGCGGAGCTAGACGGTGGACTGTTTTGTTCAAGTCTTCTGCGCTCACTCCAGGGAGATAGAACGACTAATCGTTAAAACTTCCTGAGGTGACGGGCTCGCCCGCTGTAGTCGACAACCCTAGTTGCACCCTCGACCGCAACGATTGCCAACCTTAGGGTAATTTCCACCAAAGGGGTAAAATGGTTTTTCTAAGGAGTAAAGATAAAAAGAAGGATTAGGTGAGCATAGATGACTTAGAGACAATACCAATTTACCGTTTAGCTAAGCCAACATGCCCGACATAGGCCAACGCCTTAAGGCGAAGCACCTGGAAAGGATCCCAGCGGGCAGCCTCGCCCCCTGACTAACAGTTTTGGAAGGATATCTACGTCTGGAATTAACCATCGGGATACCTCCAACCTCCCGACTGGTTACGTGTCCGAATTCGACTACGCGACCTCTACCTGCCGTATATTTAGCGGTGATTCAGTTTGAATCTATCGCGGACCATTGGCATCTTTTACCTTGCTCTGAATTCAGGATCAGGTAGCTATTGCCCGTCATTGACCTGAGGACAACAGGTCAGGAACAGGTCAACATCTACCCCTGCTGCTTAGGAAACAGTATATTTTCAAAGTCTCCAGACTCCTTCAGCAATTAGTCAGAGTGCACAACCGATTGAGGTCGCCGAACAGTACGCAAACCGTCCAGTAGCGCCAGTAGGCAATCCCCAGGGGAAACTGATACACCAGCCATGAGGCCTGAGACGCGAGAGTCCTTCCCGGGGTAGTCTCCCACAGGAGGATGCTACTAAATAGCAGGCAGCTGAATTGTGAGTTGGACCGACCAGGAAACACGGTGAATCTTATGGCCCAAGCTGCACGAAACCGTTCACTATCAAATGTCATAGGCAATGTCAGCTGACAACTTTGGAAGAGTGCCATAGACAAAATAATCATCAGAATGACTTGACATTTTTACAGTTTACATATATCAAGGTCATCTACCGGATAGCGTACTTTTTTTTTACAGTTACCGATGAGGACAGAAACTTTTCAAATGACCTTCGTATCATATCTTTCGTCTTGCTGATATTTAATCATAGGCCGTACTCTAATATATAATAATATAATATTACCCAGTAATAATATTATAGTGGGTAATATCGTATAATATTAGGTAATACTTTATAATATATTATTATTAACCCGAGCCCCAATTGGTCGATATCGGCCACAACACGATTCAGCGTTACGGCCGCGGTTATAATTTTTTTTTAATTTAATTTGCTTTATTTTATGTTTTCTTATGTTAATATGTTGTATTTTAATTATGGGTACAGTGTTTTGGCAGTAATTAATATTTTGGTGAGACAGTGTCATAATTCAATTTTTTTACAAATTTTTATTAAAATTTTTTGAGACATCAACTTGTCAATCAGCTGAGGGGCCGAGGCCTGAAGGTTTAACCCTTGGAGTAAATGGGTATTTTCATGGATGCATCTGTCTCTTTTGCAGGATTTTCGGCGACATCGACCTTAAAGTACTATAACTACGAAACTACTACACCAATCATAAAAAGAACAACTACACAATGATGGCATTGAAATTTCGAATATAGAATATTGAAATATCATTTTGTAAAACAATTAGATAATTATGAATAAATATGAGAACGTCAAAGAAGTGAAAAAAACGCGGAACCAGATCTGGTCGTATCATACTCAACGGATAATTGTTTCAGAACCAGATTTGGTCGTATCATACTCAAGGGGTTAAGTACCTACCCACTTTATCTAGTACCCGGTATCTTACCTGCTTTTATTTAAGTATGCGGTATCTTAACTTTTTATTTGAGTACCTACCTAGTATCTTACCCACTTTGTGGGTATGATACTAGGTACGGCTTTGTTTATATATTTTATTAATTAATTTATTTATTTATTTATTACCCAAAAAAAGTTATTTAGGAATTATTTTTACATAATGATTTTGCGTCACTCCTAACTAGGCAGTGCCTGTTTCAAGGAAAACGAAAATTTTATATGGTATTATTAAAAAGTTTAAAGTCTAGTTTTATGAGAAAATATTAGGAAATTGCTATAGCTAATTTAAAAAAAAAATAAACAAAATAATCATAAAAAAATCAGAATTATCATTAAATGATAAAAGTAGTAGAAAATCATTATAAAATATATTTAAGTACAAAATATTGTTATAAAAATTAAAAGTTGAATTTACACTTGTTTACACATGGGCAATTTATATTGTTAGAGATGTGTGGGTGTGTAAATTGTGTGTGTGTGTGAATGTGTTGTTATTTTTGAAATGTCATGAGGATGCTTTTGAAATGTCATTAGTTTCCGTTCTTCCTTTAACCCCTGGGTGGCCATGCGCGCCGATCGGTGTGTTTCGTATTATCTTTATTATAATTATATTTCGTTTTCTATCCTATTTATAATGTCAAACCACCGCGATAGTCTTCGATTTTATATTATCTTTATTATATCCGATTTTATTTAATTATCGGCTCTATTTCTACCTCCACTGCGGTAAAAGCCTGTCATTGAAGCCAGCCATTCAATAAGCAACCGTTATATATTATAAAATCGAAGACTATCGCGGTTGTTTGACATTATAAATAGAATAGAAAACGAATTTACCGCGTGAAATTTGTAGGACCCGACGTTTCGGTGACGTTGCAGCCGCCGTTGCCTAGACAACGGCGGCTGCAACGTCACCGAAACGTAGCGTCCTACAAAATGTCACGCAGTAAATTTGTTATATATTAGTATTCCTGCACACATCTTCCACAAAAAAAATTTCGAGGGCTTCGAAAATTTTACTGGCCTTCGAAGGGTTAATAATTAACCACTGAATGAGACTTTTTTTAAGAACCACCTGTGTCAATCCTGAAATATCGGTGTTTTCCTAAGATATAAAATATAATAAAAAATATTGGTAATATCCTCAGAAAGGTTGAGAATCGCTGCTCTAGCGGGAGAACATTAAAGTAGACATCCTAATAAAAATAAACAAAAATGAAAACCAACCTGAATATGGAATCGTGCA
Source organism: Micropterix aruncella (assembly GCA_944548615.1). Taxonomy (NCBI): domain Eukaryota; kingdom Metazoa; phylum Arthropoda; class Insecta; order Lepidoptera; family Micropterigidae; genus Micropterix; species Micropterix aruncella. The sequence continues at coordinate 17,793,854 of OX155975.1, read as the reverse complement.
GCTTGATCGATGCTCGTATACATGTCAAAGAGAAGAGGACCAGCTTGCTCATGGTGAGAACGATGCTTGCGCAGAGGATACCCGCGTAGATCTGTATGCTGCCGTCGCGGTCCAGACCCCACTGGTTCTGACTGGGGTCTATCGGGACTACCCCAGAGCTGGAGTTGGGCGAGAGGCTCTGAGCTGTTTCTTCCATATTTACCCTGAATAATAGAAAATTTTTACAAAAAAAAAAACCTTTCCAAAATATTTTATAAAGAGATTCTGGCCCGAAAAACAAAATCCAACAATAGAGCACCTAAACCAAATGTCACTGCTAATACTAACAGACTCCAAGTTGCTATAGATCCACATCCTCAGATACCGAATCAATCCCAACGTCATACAGAAGGAACCTATCTCGACACAACACTATGGCGCCGTCGCGAAATCACTTCAGAAGCACCTGCGAAATACAGCAGCACTCAACAACATTCTACTATAGAACATCTAATCATAAAACAAAGTGAAAAAATAGACTCACTCTTACAACAAATTACGACCTTATTAGGTCTATTAACAACCGTTATAAACAAATTAACGTAATGGCGTCACTACGCATAGCCACCTGGCACATAAATGGACTGTCACCCAACATCCATGAGCTCAAAGCCGAAAGAAATTCTTTTAAAATCCAAGGCTACAACGTGTACCCTACTGCCCATCCAGATGGCAGGGCACATGCTGGAGCAGCGCTGGTCATTAAATCGGGCCTTAAGCACTCACTCTTAGAGGCCTACTCAACTCCCCACCTCCAAGCGTCCTCTGTCAGACTGGAAGATCGCATAGGCGCAATCACTTTATCTGCTGTTTATTGCCCACCGAAACATAAGATTACCGAAACTATGTTCATGAACTACTTTGAGACTCCTGGACATCGATTTATTACTGGCGGAGACTGGAATGCCAAGCACACGTTCTGGGGCTCACGTTGTACGGTAACCAGAGGTCGCGAACTTAAAAGTTGCCTGGACTACTGCCACGTGCAACCTATTTCTACTGGTCACCCCACTTACTGGCCCTCTGACCCCAACGAGCTGCCTGACCTCCTGGACTTCTTCGTGACCAAAGGAATCAGCCATCTTAATACCAGTATAGAATCAAGTCTCGACGGATCCTCCGACCACACACCGGTAATATTAACATTATGTACTACAGCCATCGTTCAGGAGAAGGCAGAGTCCTTGCACAACCACAAAACTGACTGGGAGAGCTTTCGATCCTACCTCAAAGACAAAATTCATCTAAACATTTCACTCAAGACACAGAGCGAGGTTGATGAAGGCTGTAAGTACATAACCAACCTGATACAAGTAGCTGCGTGGAAAAACTCGCCGGATATTGATGATACATCTGCAGTGGCCTCTGCACTGCCTCTAGACATCAGACAAAAAATTAAAGATAAACGTCGCCTAAGGAGAATGTGGCAACAATCACACCTCACTGCCGATTAAACTGCATTCAACCAAGCTGCCAAACAGCTGAAAACTATGCTACAACTCCTAAGTAACACCGCCGTTAAGAGAAATCTTGAAATGATGTCTCCATCAGGTCGCAACAATCATTCCCTCTGGAGGGCAACCAAAATACTGGACAAAACACAACAATCGTTCCCTCCAATTAGATCACAATTTTCCTGGGCCAGAACCGATATAGAAAAAGCAGAAGCCTTTGCCGTTCATCTTGGCAATGTGTTTAAACCAAACGATAGTCAAACTGATGAATCAGATATAGACGAGATATTAAACCGCGACTTTCAGATGTGTTTGCCAATTACACCAACCTCGCCGAGAGAGATTGCAAAGGAAATAAGGTCGCTGGATCCTAAAAAAGTTAGGTTATAAAGCGGCGAAAATACGACCAAAGTATCATTCCTCGAGTGATCATGTCCCCCAAGACAGCGACGGCATATCCGGCACTCTCTCTCACGAGTTAGGTCAAAGGGTCCGGCTTCTTGGGTACCTTCTTCCTTCCTTTTCCCTTATCGAGGCGAGACGCATCAGTCTGTACTCCCAAAGACTCGAGCCGTGCCCAGTACAAGATACTCGGAGCACAAGTACGGTCCTTATCCACACACCTTCGTAACTTCAGGCAGATAGCCACTACATTCGCGTCAATATATATCCTTTTCGGGAAGCGTTACAAACTGGCAATATCGAACTCTCAATAAATACCTTCTGATACACTTCAAATCGACTTTTAATACGGAGATAACCCACACGTTGACACCACCATCTCACATCGAACAACTTGGAGTCTAGTGAGGGGTGGTCCCTCACAATTATCTAGACTACAAACGATTCAGCATAGCTGTAGAACTCGCCCAAGGTATAAAAAATCATGTGTGGATGCTAATTTTCTTTTTTAACCCTTCGAGTAGCAGCATAATTTCATGGCAGACCGCGGGAAAATAATTGGAATTTCTTGCAATATCGCCGCGCTCGACAAAAAGTACCTACTATAACTATGGAACTACTATAGCAATCATAAAAAGAATAACTGTGCAATGATTGCATTGAAATTTCGTATATAGAATATCGAAATCTTATTTTGTAAAACAATTAGATAATTATGAATAAATATGAGAAAGTGGAAAAAGTGAAAAAAACTCGGCATTTCTAACTTTGGAAAAATACTTGTCTTACGGAAAAATACGGAACCCTATTTAGAAATTGTAAATACTACCATGATCTTTATTAGATTCTCTATCAAATCTTATATTTTGTTTTGCTTATTTACGTATAATAATATTTATATATTGAAAATGGAATTTTACCAGAAATATCCGCGAAATGACGCGCGAAATTATTCTAGCGGCCGTCTATGTATCTATGGTAATAATGAAATTTTTGGTATGGATTTTAGGATGTGTTCGATTTAGAAAATAATATTTCTGTGCGCTCCGGGAGCAAGCCGCCAATATTGGTAGTTACGTAGTCAACGGTGTTTTGATGTGCAACCAAATTTGGTCGTTATGTAGCCGAAGGGGTACAGCTCTTGAATATTATTAACTCCAGAAGTCTTGTTTGGAGAGGGAGGCAGTCAAAAATCCTTAAGTGCTTTTTGTGTCAGTATCTGTGTTACAAAGCTTTCTGTGTCTGTGTTAATTGAAATGAATAACAAAAATAAAGTTAACGAAACTGCATATTTATAAGTTGTCTTGAAAAAAAATATTGTTAACAATATAATCTTACCATTCCCTAAGCCAGAGATCGCCGGAACTGACAGACATTTGCGCCATGCAAAATAGCGCTATCAAAAGAAGCATCGATAAGAAACTGCCGCCGCTCCGAGCGTATGAGAGATACACTCGCTTGCTGACAGAACCGGTTTGATAGGTTTCGTCTGTGGACAAACCAAATAAACCAAGTTGTGAAATCATGCCAAATAATAATCAAAATAAATAAATACAAACGGGGCTGCTATGGAATTTACCGATCAGTCACGCCCATTCGATCAGTCACACCCATTCGGGCCCAGAAGTGTAATAATTATCAAATTATATATCTATTATAAATAGGATAGAAAACGAATTTACCGCGTGAAATTTGTAGCACCCGACGTTTCGGTGACGTTGCAGCTGCCGTTGTCCAGGGTAGACTAGACTCAGTCTACCCTGGACAACGGCGGCTGCTCTGTCACCGAAACGTCGGGTGCTACAAATTTCACGCGGTAAATTCGTTTTCTATCCTATTTATAATGTCAAACAACCGCGATAGTCTTCGATTTTATATTATCTATCTAATATCCAACTTCCCATTTGTCATGGCTCTTTCTTATTTACGATTTCAGCAAAACCCAACTGTCTTATCTGGATGCACTGGTGACAGCTAGTTTAAAATCCTGGTTGTCCTTAGCCAAACCAGCTGACCCCTCGACTCTCTTGAGGTTCAAACACAATTTTGGGCTAGCTTTAAAACTGCCCTCTCTATGCCAACTCCAGAATAACCAAAAACTCGATTCTAAGCAATTCCAAGGATCCGGCAATATCGAAGCACGTAATAAGTGGCCATAGTGAGTCTAACGATCTACAAGCCCGTGTAGACTTCCACAAAAAGTTCCTCGCTGGAATCAGCCAGAACGGCAATAGTCTGAGGTATGGCAGTACAACCATGAGCGATGTGGACTTGAAGAAGTCTCTCTTGCGGGGAGATAACGATAGCAATAATGGCCCACGCTATTGGCTTTCAATGCCAGAATGCTGGACAATAATTGGAGACTTTTGCATTCCTACTACAATGTACTGGAAAGCAATGTTGTATGACTGGACGCCAGAGATGCTGAAATTTTATTTAAATGCCTTTCAGCATACACTTCTAGACCCCAGTAACCTCGCTCGTTGGAGATATGCCGAGGACAGTTCATATCCCTTTTGTAGCAATACCCCTTGCACAGCTAAACATATTCGAGCTGGCTGCAAGGTAGCCTTAGATCACGGATGGTACACTTACCGCTACAACAAAGTCCTTGCTGTTATTCGCGAGGTAATTAGCCTCTCAGTGGCTTGTGCCAACAAGGGTTTTACAGTACCCTCCAAACCCCCAATACAGTTTGTACCAAACCCCTAAGACAGGCTAACCATACATCAAATGTTAGAAATTATAGTTTAATAAAACTTAGGTTAACAAAACTTATTTTTAAATATATATGTCGATTATATTTTAACATTGAACTAAAAGTATTTAACTTTGTTGTTATATATTGTTTTGACAATGAATTGTACTTTTTTTAATAGGTATAAATAAATACAAACGGAGCTGCCATGGAATTCACCGACCGGAGTCGGGCCCATCATAATACTATTTTTTACACTTCTGGGGGGTGAGCAGTGGATTCCGGACTTACGAACCGGCTGTGGTAGGTTTAGGACAGCTGTCTTGCCACATGTGAGCGTTCACCTTGCCACCCATTCACTCCCCCTTCGAAGCCATAGAATTTGAGATGCGCAAATCGCAGTTTTAGATAATTTTTCTAAGAAAGAGTTGATTATTTTTCTGGAAAGGCCAAGATCCTTAAAGAGGTGAAATAGAGATTTAGCTGGCAGGCCACGAGCGCCAACTTCCACCGCGTGAAGGTGAACAGTGAAGCCGTTCCGGGTTACGGCATTTGCAAGATCATGGTATTTATTTAATTTGTACTCGTGGTCTTTTGGGATATTTGATTCCCATGGAACAGTTAATTCTACAATAAGAGCCACCTTCCGAGATAGAGAGTAAAGAGTTATATCTGGACGGAGGGCTGTGCATCCGAGACTTTCAGGGAATTTATACTGCTTAGAGACCGAATCAACCTCCAGAGTCCAATCTGTAGCTTTCTCGATTATTGAGAAAGGTTTTTTAGTTAAATGTTTTTTGCCTTTAGAGCCATCCCGCACAAACTGTATTGGGGGTTTGGAGGATACTGTCAAACCCTTGTTGGCACGAGCCACTGAGAGACTAATTACCTCGCGAATAACAGCGAGAACTTTGTCATGGCGGTAAGTGTACCGTCCTTGATCTAAGGCCACCTTGCAGCCAGCTAGAATGTGTCTAGCTGTGCAAGGGGTATTGCTACAGAGGGGACAAGAACTATCCTCGGCAAAGCTCCAACGAGCGAGGTTACTGGGGTCTGGAAGTGTATGCTGAAAGGCATTCAAATAAAATTTCAGCATCTCTGGCGTCCAGTCATAGAGCATTACCTTCCAGTGCATTGGAGGCGGAATGCAAAAGTCACCAATTGTTGTCCAGTCATTCTGGCATTGAAGGCCAATAGCATGAGCCATACTCTTGCTGTCGTAATCTCCCCGCAAAAGAGACTTCTTCAAGTCCACGTCGCTCGTGGTTGTACTGCCATACCCCAGACCAGTGCCATTCTGGCTGATTCCAGTAAGGAACCTTTTGTGGAAGTCTACGCGGGCTTGTAGTTCATTTGAATCACTACAGCCACTTATTACGTGCTTCGATATTGCCGGATCTTTGGAATTGCACAGAATCGAATTTTTGGTTATTCTGGAGTTGGCGTAGAGCAGAGAGGGCAGTTTAAGCGCTAGCCCAAAATTTTGTTTGGACCTGAAGAGAGTCGAGGGGTCAGCTGGTTTGGCTAAGGACAGCCAGGATTTTAAACTAGCTGTCACCAGTGCATCTAGACGGGACAGTTGGGTTTTGGTAAAATCGTAAATAAGAAAGGGCCATGACAAATGTGACGTTAGATAATTGTCATAGATCCAGGCCTTACGAGGGCCAGAAATTAGCAAGGCATCTATTTTCGCCAGGCAACTTTTGAAATGCTCTATAACATGATCGCCCGAGACGTCTTTTCCCTGATGGGTGATTTTTCTGCCGAGGAATTTGAAATGATTGTTTGGGTCTATAAGGGAGATATTAGAGCCCTTATAGACCAATTTGGGGTCATAGGATGTAAATTTTGTGCCCATGCGGGCGAGTCCAAGGCAAAAACATTTGGAGGGCTTCACTTTTATACAGCCTGACCAGTCGCAGAAAAGCTCCACTTTCTGTAATAGCAGGGAAAGCTGCTTGGGGCTTCTGGTGATGAAAGTTAGGTCGTCGGCAAAAGCGAGGCACGACGAGGTGTATTGGCCGTCTGTTTTAAAACGGTAGCCCCACTTCCTGTCAAACTGGCTCAGGCTCTCCAGAAGTATATTAAAAACTATATTAAAAATCGTCGGGGAGAGGCAACAGCCCTGAAATAGTCCAATTGAATATGGTATAGAGCGGGTAGTCCATTCTTGCGTTTTAACATGGAAAGTCAGACAGTTGTAGTAGGAGGCTACAATGTCACGCACGACTGGTGGGAAGTTGTACCAGCGGAGTGCAAAGTGGAGGAGACTGTGTCGGACTGACCCAAAGGCATTCTCTAGGTCGAGCCAGCATACATTGATTTGGCGTTCGTGCTGTCTCGCATCCTTGATGGCAGCAGCCAGGAGAGAGTTGTGCTCGAGGCAGCCCGAGACGCCGCGCATGAAGCCTTTTTGAACTGATACTCCAAGGTACTCATTCCGGTGCATGAATTCGCTCATCCTCGTGTGGACTATGCTAAAAAAGATTTTGGCCACAGTGTCTGTGAGAGCAATGGGCCGAGCGTCCTTTGGTCCGGTGCAAACTGGGACCTTCGGAATTAAGATGACTGTCGCTCGGCCAAAATTCTGTGGGACTACACCGCTATTCCATATATTTCGGAAGATGGATCCTAAATATTGCAGAAGGCAGGGGCATTTTTTGTATACTAAATAGGGAATACCATCGGGACCCGGAGTAGAGCCCGACGGCTTCCTCTTTACTTGATTAAGAATCTCATCTAGTGATGGAGGTTGAGAAGCAAAAGCTACCGTAGGCAGGGGCGGAGGTGTAATGCCCGGCGGAGGGCTGTAATTATGGAGCCGCATTGGGTCCTCATACGTGGTCGAAAAGTATTCCGTGGCCATATCTTCCGGGATTTGGATTTTTCCCTTGGCGGCAGACAAAACCGTTTTGCTGTAGTTAAAACGGTTTTTGTCGAACCGGGCTTCCTCTTTGGATTTGAGAAATGCTGCCTTGCGTTTGTCGTTTTGCGTTGCTACGCTCTGTATGAGTTTTAGTATAGAGCGGTACGCGCGCGAGAAGTTGTGGCAGAGGGCTTTATCCCCGGCTTTCTTGGCTTCACGTAACTGGCGACGAAGTAGCCGCTTTTGCCTACGGAGCTTTGCCTTAAATGCGTTTTCTCTGTGAACCGGGTCGACATGGGTAGATTTTGGGTAAACACCCGAGAAGTATTCATGGACCGCCACCTGGAAGGATGACAGCTGGACGCTGGCAGGGGCATTACGGTTCACAGAGTGGTCAAGAATAGAAGTTAAAATTATTATTATGAAATTCCCAGTCCTCTTTCGCAAGTGAAGGGAATTTTAGAGGAGGGAAGGATACGATTTGCGCGGGTAGAGGAGACCGGTCGGGTGACAAACTGCGGGCAGATGTGGATAAATTATATATTATGATAAATTATATATTACGTAACATATATCAAATATTAATGACTTTTTCTGTCTTTTCTTATAACTTTATTTTTCTATTTATTTTAGTTTAAGGACTATTCTGGTTGTCATTCTCTATTTAATGGAATGTTATATTCCATTTAATGCCGATTATATAATGGAATTGCATTTTATTTATTATATTATTTATTTAATACTTTTTTTTTAATTATTATTATTTTTTGGAAGACCACATTTTAAGGCAATTTAGTTTCATTAGCATTTTACTAAAACTTTTATATAATTTATTATAATATTAGAGTCCTGTCCATCCTAGAACAAGCTAGTCCCAGTTGAGTGACAAAATCAAATAAGCAAAAGGTAAAGGATTTGCCATTCGGTTCCTGTTATTTTTGTAAGAAAAATCAATGTTTTATAGTAATTATTTCCTTAATAAATAAATAAATACATTTTGAACTACTAAACACAATAACAAATTTTGCTTTATAAAAATTCCTTATAGTTTTAAAAAAAATTATAGGGAAACTTACTTTTCACACAGTCCTTGTACATTCTTTACAGGTCTCATAGACGAAGCTATACGTTTTCAACGCCCGTTGCCGAGCGCACAAACATAATACTCTTTTTCCGACTATTTGTACTAGCTGTTTAATATTTATTATTTATTTATTTATTTATTTAGGTACATAGGATTAGGTATACAGTTCATTCATAGGTCATGTAATCTTATAATAATTATATAAATTATTTATTAATTAATATAGGGAGGTTTAACACATCTTACATGACCTTTACTGCCAATAGCACATCTAACTAGGCGATAATTTGGCCCGTCTCTAGATGTGCATATTTTTATGCAATTTTAAGAAATGAAGTGTTTTTTTTTTTTAAATAAATTATTTGGACCCACCACCTGTATATATACATAAATATACCAATTTTATAAAAAATATAGCTATGTAATATATATATATACATTTATAGTTGTAATTTAATAAAATTTAATTAAGAAAAATAGATAAGTGATACTAAATAAATTGTCGTGCGTTGCAAAGAAGTTGATCAGATTTTACATATCCCTTGTTAAGTAGCCATCTATTAAGGTTTGCTTTAAATATTTTTATGTTAGGATAATTTTTCATGTCTTCACTAAGGGAATTATATAATTTTGGGGCTATGTAGAATATATGTCTCTGGGCAAATGTTGTCCTGAGAGTGTATATATAGCTAATAAGTATGGAACGTACCTTCAATAGTGGGTGCGCTGAGGACCTCATCACTGAGGAACTGCTTGTGAGATGATTGCGAGAAAGATGGCTTTTTAGTCATGGCTGCATCCTGTTAGAAAATTAAATTAATTAATAACTTCTCTAACACTACACTAGCCAGAGATTTCTTAAATTTTCTTTTGTCTATGATCTAAAGTGCCATAGAATACCGCTCGTCAATAGTGGAACCGAAAAACTTAGCCGACTTATTGAAGCATAGGTTTATGCTGGTGGGTCAGGTTCCTTGCATATTAAAATATATCGATTGGTCTAAATCAGCGTTTTTCAACTTTTTTTAAATAGCAACACCCTTTTTAGTAAAAAAAAAATAATAACTTGTGTGACCCCCCCTTAGACTGTAACTTAGTTCTCTCGACCCCCCCTTAGTCTCTTCTACAGCTGTAACCACAACCATTTAATAATTTTTATGTAAAAACAACGCCGAAAATTACATTAGTTAGTTTAACTGTTTTTCATTTTCAAAGCTGTACTTACCTGTTTCCATCTTAGATCAACATAAAGGGCTTGGACCTCATGCAGACAATACTTCAGTAGGGCAAAGATAATGACCATGTATTCGGCGTTCATATACCTACCAGTGCTTAATGTATGCCAGACAGCACCTAACAGAAACTGCAACTAGAGCAGACATTCACTCACGCCATATTTGCGGTAACAAGACTGGCAAAAGTACAGAAGAGCTACCTATACCTTAGCATTAAATTCTACAATCTACTTCATACCACTATCAAACAGCTGGAGGACATACAATTTAAAAAAAACATTAAGGAGATGCCGATAGGCACCTTTCTATAATCTGACCAAATTCGAGGGCCATGACTTTGCAAATATTGTACCAATTTGAATGATAATTATATATGTACTTTTAGTATTTAAATGTAAGATTTAGCTTTGGTTTGATTATTTACCACTTTACTTACTGCTATGGATGTTACTATGTACAGTTTTTAGTACGTATATATACGAATAATTGACTATTTCTATGGATAGGCTTCTGCTTTGATTATTCAACTTTTTTACTGACTATTTTAATTATTGTGTTGAGTGGCTTTTAGTAGGTAGCGTTTAGAATTATTAACTATTTTATTTAATAAGCCTTTAATTTGTTTTGTAATCAAATTTTACGACAAATAACTTTTAATAGGTTTCAAAGTTTCTGAGATACTATATATTTTTTTATAGCTAAATTCTTGATAACATATGTATGTTAAGTAAAGATTAAAGTAGTAATGACACAAATATTTTGGCACGACATAAATGTAATGTAAAGTTTTGTAAAAGGAATAGCAAAAAACACAACATAAATATGTTTCTCTTCCAAGGGTATACATATTTGCATATTATTTGTAATATTTTAGATTTTTATTATTAGATAGCCTGCGACCCCCAGGAGTCTCTTCGTGACCCCCAAGGAGTCGCAACACACTGGTTGAAAAACACTGGTCTAAAATACCATGTCTTCGATTTTCTTAGTAAGACATTGTAGTTTGTAACTAAGTTCCATCACACTATTTCTTAAAACGCGCCGATTAATCGGGGGGGGGGGGGGGGTACACTCCCTCATCTCCAGCACTTGGGTCAGAATGGGCTTTTGACAGTCATGACCACACCCCCACTTCAATTTTCACAGGAGAATGGATAATGTCGTACCCACTTGTGAAGTTCCTCGTAATGAATGAAGCGATTAATTTTATCAATCATTTTTTAATCAATTTTTATTTGAAACTAGCTGACCCGACAGACGTTGTCCTGTCCAAATGTCAATAAATTTGTTTGTGATCGATTTGTGAATGTGTGAAAAGCTATTAAAATATGTAAACAAATAAAAAAATCGGTTGTTACCCCAAGGGGAAAGTCCCCAGCAATCAGACAACCCCTCCCACGCCAAACCCCTTAACCCCCCTAAACTCTCTTCCAAACTACACCCCCGAACCCCCAACCCCCCCGCCACAAACATCACCCCTCTTTTAAATTGAATACATTCGACTGAAATATTCCCATCCCAAGAGCATAGCAACCTAATGATAATAATGTCGATTTTATTCAAATAAAAAGAATTACATATATCCATCGTTCGAATCGCGAGTACAAAAAAAGCGCTTGCAGTTTTTCCTGGATTTTCGAATTTTTAAGCAACAATTCTAATTTTTCTTTCCGTATTCTTAAAATCCCTACTCTTGGTATAGTCAAATTGAATTATGTGGTACAATTCATTTTTTAAATATTGAGTTTTTTATAAAATTGTAAAACCACTATTCAAATTTATAATAAAGATATAAAATCTTTATAAAATAATTGGAGCTGCTAAAATACTGCAGATAGACAAAATATGTAAACGAAGAGTCCGTTAAAAAACAGTCAAATTAAAATTATTAAAAATATAAAATTACATCAATAACAATGTCGCAATAGAAATAGTAAATATATTTTTTTAATATTATAGTCCATCTTCGATTATAATCAATGATTGTATTTAGTAATGTAAATAGTCAAAATTAGAAATTAAAAAACAAATAAGAAAAGATTGTAATATAAACAATTATAGAATATTAGGAAATTCAATACTCTCAAAGTCTCTAACAGAATACATTGGGTTCTTAATAAGCATATCCTGGACCTTTCTCTTAAATTGAACGTCTCCAAGACCCCTGACGTCCAATGGTCTTGTTATAAAAATATTGGACTGATACAGCAAACTATTTCTAACCTTACTTAGTCACACTTTGTAAGAATGCAAGTCATGTTTGTTTCGCGCCTCTCTTTCAATTTAGCGGCAGATTGGTGGCAGTAGGGAATTAAAAAACTGTTGCCAAGGTATCGGAAATGCTTGAAAAGTGACGGAGAGTATGTAGAAAAATAGTGTAGTGAATACATAGGAGTTATACATGGGAGTTAATGGGCCCTTGCTGAGTTGGCCACAAAGACCCATTCTGTTTAGGGTTGGTCACACTCACGGAGTGAAGTGCGAGCCCGGGCAGGACTCTGACCTTAGGGCTAATTTCCCCTAGGAATCAACCTTCTGGCGCTCCTGGACGGTCTGCGCACCGTGCGGCATAAGCCAATCGATTGCGCACTCTGACAAACAGTCGGGGGAGTCTGGAAGCAGTACTGTTTCCTATAGAGCGGGGGTGGTTGCGGACCTTACGGCGACTGCTCTTGAAACGACCATCGGCACACACCGTTTTACTGCTTCGTAAGGGAGAGAACCGCGCAAGCGACCTCGAACTCGTAACCAATCGAGAGACTGGAGTAATCTGGTCGCAATTGGACTATTTCGCGGTTAAGGCGTTGGCCTCTTACGGGTCTGTGGCGGAGCTTGGCGGTGTACTGCTTTGTCCAAGTCTTCTGCGCTCACTCCAGGGAGATAGAACGACTAATCGTTAAAACTTTCTGAGTGACGGGCTCGCCCGTTGTAGTTGACAGCTCTAGTTGTAATTAATGCATAGGTAAATAAGTATTTTTTGTAATTTTGTAATTATATATTGTATATTCCTTGTTAAGGAAAACTTACTTTTTGAACACCCTCGTATATAAATAATAATACAATCTTCAAACTCATTGTAATTTCTTAAACTTAATCTTATAGAAGACATGATACATACCGGTGTTGGGGTATATTCGGCAGTGTGTTTGGTCTCTTTGGTGGCACTTTCTTCATTTTCCAAATTCAGAAACTTGACATAGTCGGAGGTCATCAGCTCTTCGTAGGTACCATTCGCAACGATCTGTAATCAAAACCACTGCAGAAGTTATACAAGCAAAATGGATACGTCATCCTGCTATGGTTTTGCTCGGGTTTATTACTATGCCATGCGCTTTGCCCCAATTGGAGATGTAGTTCAGGTTGGAGTTCTTTGTTGTGATTGATTGCTCAGCTTGATTGCAAAGATTGATTGCACAGCAGCAAGGTCATCATAATACTATTATTACACTTATATTGAGTTGTCAACTACAACGGGCGAGCCTGTTACCACAGGACGTTTTAACGATTCGTCGTTCTATCGACCTGCAGTGAGCGTAGAAGACTTTGGACATAACAAATCCGACGTCTAGCTACGCCACAACCCGTAAGAGACCAACTCCTTACCGCGAGAAAGACAGGAATTACTTCCCAGCGGCTTGAGAAACTCTCGCCCTTACTTCCAATTGTGACCAGGTTTTTCCGGTGTCTCGATTGGTTCCGAGTTCGAGGTCGCTTGCGCGGTCCTCTCCCTTACGAAGCGGTGAAACGGAGTACACCGAATCTATCGCGGACCAAGGCGTCCTTTGCCCGGCTCTGAACCGGGATCGGATGGCCAATGGTCATTTCAAGAGCAGTCGCCGTAAGGTACGCAACCACCCCCGCTCTATAGGAAACAATACAGTTTCCAGACTCCCCCGACTGTTAGTCGGAGTGCACAATCGATTGGCTTGCGCCGCACGGTGCGCGGACCGTCCAGGAGCGCCAGAGGTTTGATTCCCGGGGGAAACTGGTTTCTCGCCCCCCAGAGTCCTACCCAGGTTCGCACCCCGTGCGTGGAGGCCGTCGGATGGGTGTTCACCCGTGAGTGTGACCGACCCTGAACACATGGGTCATCGAGGCCAACTCATCATGAGCCCGTTAGCTCTCATCTATTACACATCTGGGGGGTGAGACTCCGAACAAACGAACGGCTGTGGTCGGTTTAGGACAGCTGTCCTAAACCGACTTTACCACCCATTCTCTCCCCCTTTGAAGCCATAGAATTTGAGATGCAGAAAAGGCGGTTTTGGATAGCTTTTTTTAGAAAGGAGGTGATTATTTTCCTGAAGAGACCAAGATCTTTAAAGAGGTGAAACAGAGATTTGGCTGTCAGGCTACAAGCGCTTACTTCCACCGCGTGAAGGTGAGCAGTGAAACCATTCCGGGTGAAGGCATTTGCAAGATCATGGTATTTATTTAATTTGTACCCGTTTCGGATGTTTGATTCCCATGGAACAGTTATTCTACAATAAATCTTCCGATAAAGAGTAAAGAGTTATATCTGGACGGAGGGCTGTGGATCCAAGACTTTCAAGGAATTGATTTCTCCGGCCTCCCAACTGGTTACTGGTTCGAGGTCCTTTGCCCGTCTCTGAAATAGGATTGGGTGGCCAATTGGTAGTTTCAAGAGCAGCTGCCAATAGCCAATTAGTCAACAACCACCCCCACTCCATAGGAAACGAAGTCGTTTCCAGATTCCCGGGGAAAACTGACCCACCTGCATACTGTCGCAGGTGTGAGTGTGACCAACCCTGAACAGAAGACCCATTCTGTTCAGGGTTGGTCACACTCACGGGTCAACACCTATCCGACGGCCTCCACGCATGAAGTGCAAGCCTGGGTAAGACTCTGGCCTTATGGTCAGTTTCCCCTGGGAATCAACCTTCTGGCGCTCCTGGACGGTCTGCGCACAGTGCGGTGTAAGCCAATCGACCGTGAACTCTGACTAACAGTCGGGGAAGTCTGGAAGCAGTACTGTTTCCTATAGAGTGGGGGTGGTTGCGGACCTTACGACGACTGCTCTTGAAACGACCATCCGCTATCCGATCCTGGGTGAACAGCCGGGCAAAGGACGCTGTGGTCCGCGATAGATTCGGGAAACACCGTTTCACCGCTTCGTAAGGGAGAGGACCGCGCAAGCGACCTCGAACTTGTAACCAATTGAGAGCCCAGAGTAATCTGGTCACAATTGTAAGTAAGGGCGTAAGTGTAAGCCCGCCGGGTAACACTCCTGGTTATCTCGCGGTTAAGGCGTTGGCCTCTTACGGGCTTGTGGCATAGCTAGATGGTGGACTGTTTTGTCCTCAAGTCTTCTGCCCTCTGCCCTCAATCCAGCAAGCCGCAGAACAGGACACTATACTCATCTTAGGTGACCTCAACTTACCAGATATCACTTGGCCACTCGTTAAACTGAACGGTTATAACGCTCTCCATGAAAAATTTGTAGACATGTACACCAGCTCAGATCTGCATCAGCTAGTAGAAGGAATCACACGAAAGCGGAACAATGAAGAATCCCTCCTTGACCTGATCCTGTGCAACGACCATAACCTCTGTACCCAAATAGAACACCATCCACACATAGGGAAAAGCGATCACTGCGTTATCATTGCAACCATTCAATTTATTCAAGAACGAAGCAGCAGATGCAACACCAAACCCCGTCGTGACTACTTTCGAACAGATTACGACAGTGTCAGTGCTGCGCTTACTCAAAACAACACACTGAACACCAGCCACACAGAAGTGCTCAGTGCATGGAATGATTTTAAACTCATCGTAAAGAAAATACTAGATACCCATGTACCACTGTGTAAACCAACGAAGAAATCGAAAAACAAGCCATGGATAAACAAATATATTTTAACTATGACTGAGGAAAAAAGAAAATTATGGGCAATTTACCGGCTAAACAAATCCATCAAAAGCTACCAATCATACAGAAAAATTAACAATAAGATTGTGGCATCTATACGTCAACTTAGGCAATCGTTTGAAAAAAATATCTTAGAAACTGGACCCAAGGCATTCTATGGGTATGTCCGCGGACAACTGACGTCAAAAGTGTGTGTGCCACCAGCGCAAAGAGCTGAAAACTCAAGCGACATAGTGACAGAACACCGTGCCGTCGCCAATGTGTTCGCTAGTCAATTTAAAAAGTCTTATGTTCGAGGGTGTGATGATCCTATGCCGCAAATATTGGTGCCCAGGATAGTAAATTGTATTGAAACGATTGAATTCAAGCCAGATGCAATTCTAAAGGTTTTGACATCGTTCAGGGATGCGACTTCTATGGGACCTGATGAAATTCCTGCAATGTTCCTAAAGAAGTGCTCTGCGGGATTGTGTGAGCAGCTTGCACATATAATGACATTGTCCTTTGAAAACGCGACACTTCCACACGACTGGAAGGAGGCAATTGTAACACCAATTTACAAAAAAGGTGATAAACTCTCTCCAGCCAACTATCGCCCGATTAGCCTTACCAGCCTTGTTTGCAAAGCTATGGAAAAAATTGTAGCCGAAAAAATAAGACTTTTTCTAGCCCGGGAAAACATAACAATCGAGGAGCAACATGGCTTCGTCCCGAGACGTTCAACTGTGACTAACCTCCTCACATGTGTTGACCAATGGACTCGTAAGTGGGACGAACGGAACTCTACTGATGTAATTTACTTGGACTACGAGAAGGCATTCGACCGAGTCCCAATAAAACGGTTAATCCACAAACTGGAACATTTTGGGTTTAGAGGCAAATTACTGTCATGGATTGCAGATTTTCTATCGAACAGGAAATTCAAGGTGCGAGTCGGAGAGGAACTATCTGAAGCCCATGACGTTCTCAGTGGCGTGCCTCAGGGTTCGGTGATCGGCCCTGTTGTGTTCGGTATTTTCCTGACAGACCTCAAAGCGATTATGGAAACATCCTTTACGCTTTTTGCTGATGACACCAAATTCTTCGGAGATCCTGTCATAAGCCGTCAACTGATTCAAGACAACCTCGACCACATCGTGCAATGGACTAAGGATTGGCTTCTCACACTAAACGCAGAGAAATGCACCGTACTGCATATAGGTCCCAAGAATCCGCATCACAAATACACGATCGAGGGAACCCCTGTACACACAGTTACCACACAGAAAGATCTTGGAGTAATTGTGTCCCAGGACCTCAAATGGGAACCGCATATAGTAGAAGTTGTAAAAAGAGCAAACTCACTTCTTTACATGATTAGGAAAGCTTTCTCCTACATAAACTTTGATTTGTTCCTCAAACTCTACAAAACGTACGTCCGCCCTCTCCTCGAATACTCTTACCAGGTGTGGAACCCCTACTTCATAAAAGACATTGAACTGCTGGAGAAAGTGCAAAGGCGGGCAACCAAGATGGTTCCATCCCTGAGGAACAAGCCTTATGAAAACCGCTTGGCTGCACTGGGTCTTACTACACTTGAGCAAAGAAGACAAAGAGGGGACCTCATCGAGACGTTTAAGATTCTGAATGGTCATTATGATGTAGCCAACCTTAATGCAATGTACACAATGAACACCAACGAGAAACTCCGTGGACATTCCTTAAAACTAAACCGAAACAGTTTTAGTTCCAACCCAAGAAAGTACTTTTTGACTAACCGAGTGGTGGACTCTTGGAACAAACTACCACAAGAAGTGATAAGTGCTATCTCAGTGAATGGTTTTAAAAATCTACTAGACAAACATTTAGTAAAAATGGCAATTAAAAAGTGTAAGGAATAAAATAAAATAAAGACAAACAGTACACTCAACACGTGAAGTACACGCACCAGCTGCAAAAGCTGCTAGTGTATATAAATAAATAATAATAATAATAAATAATAATAAAAAAGCAACTTTTGATAACAAATTGTTAAATCAAATAATATGAGAGAATTATTTTAAAATTAAACTTTATGCCAAATAATTTACAACAGTTTGAGAATCGCTCAGCTGTTTTATTTGATCTTGCTAATGGATAAAGGTCGTTGAACTCGACGGAATTAAATGGCGTTCAATAGCCCAACAGTCGCGAAGCAAGACCACAGATGAACCTATCACATATTGAACCTTTTTAAAAGCAGAATAGATATTACAAATAAAGCAGTGCCTAAAATATACGTAACAGTTAAAAAAGAGTTTTTGAATTATATTTTACTATTGCCATCTATCGGTTATTCTTGCGTCTATTGTAAGCTCATTGAAAGTAATCATTCGAACCGCTAGATGGCAATCTATGTTTTTTAATGATTTCTTCTGAATTACTTTTTTGTTAACTACTAGGTACAATTTAGGCTATTTATTTGTAATGTCTATTTCATAAAAAAATGGTTCAATAATACATCCAAAAAAATCCAAATATATCTGTTCAGGAATAACAGTGCAGCGCCATCTGTGGCCTTGCTTCGTGACTAGTGTGCTATTGAACGCCATTCAATGCCGCCGATTTCAACGACCTCCATCCATTAGCAAGGTTAAATAAAACAGCTGATCGATTCTCAAACTTTTCTAAATCATTTGGAATAAAATGTAATTTTAAAATAATTTTATTATAGGTATTACTTGTTTTAACAATTTGTTATCAAAAGTTGCTTATTTGCTACAACTGATTCACCCTCTTCAAGGATGTCACTGATAAAAACTTACCCGTATACCAAGGATGAATGAGCGCAAAAATGATTATGTAATTATAATAAAAAATGTATATGTAGCAGGGTTTAGCAACTGAGTAGACGGTACAGTTGTGTCTTTATGCCATGCACGCCGCTGGGTATCGGCAAACTTATCAAAACAAGAAATATTCTCAGTTATGTACCTCTCTCTCCGACGATAGTTCTATCGCCATGTGGCAATATTTCTAGATCTCTTTCTAGTTGACAACACTTGATCACTCTTCGGTAACGGTCCGCTTTGAATTCTTCCCCAAACAGTATGTTCTGCCTTACCTGAAATCATACGAAATCTTCCCCTCAGAAGGCATTACGTAGGGGAGAGCAAGTAGGCTTCGTACACGGGGAGCATTCGTACAGTGGAGAAATCTACGCTATACAATACATTGACGTGTTCACGTTTTTGTGCGTTACTCGCGCTCATATGAGCGCGAGTCACTCACACAAACGCGAACACGTCAATGTATTGGATAGCGTAGATTTCTCCAATGTACGAATGCTCCCCGTGTACGAAGCCTACCTGCTCTCCTCTACTGATATTGATACTTCCGGCAACATCTTCATTAAGTCGATAGACCATTTTTCTTTAATTTGCTTTTGTTTTAAATTCATTGATAACATGTGACTGTCGCTAACGATCAAATTTTTAGTTTGGCAATGAGCTCCCGAACCCAGAATCATTAAGAAAAATAAAGTCGTAACTTACCGATGCTTCGAAAAGCCAAGCGTCTTGACTCGAGTATGAAACGACTCCGTCAACCATGAGTGTTCCTTTCGAAATTGTGGTTTCCTTAAGAATTGTATGGAGAAGAGTGGTCTTTCCGGCACCCACATGTCCAACCACTGCCGTAAGCGTTTTTGGATTTGCCTGAGGGAAAAATAAACCATCATCATCATTATATATTAGATATACTCAACTTGGGTTGTCGACTACAGCGGGCGAGCCCGTCACCTCAGGAAGTTTTAACGATTAGTCGTTCTATCTCCTTGGAAGTGAACGTAGAAGACTTGGGGACAAAAAAGTCCACTGTCTAGCTACGCCACAAGCCCGTAAGAGGCCAACGCTTTAACCGCGAGATAGCCAGGAATGTTACCTGGCGGGCCGACACTCACGCCCTTACTTCCAATTGTGACCAGATTACTCCGGTCTCTCGATTGGTTACGAGTTCGAGGTCGCTTGCGAGGTCCTCTCCCGTAAGAAGCGGTGAAACGGTGTATACCGAATCTATCGCAGACCACGGCGTCCTTTGCTCGGCTTTCACCCAGGTCGGATGGCCAATGGTCATTTAAAGAGCAGTTGCCGTAAGGTACGCAACCACCCCCGCTTTATAGGAAACCGTACAGCTTCCAGACTCCCCCGACTGTTTCGGGAGCTGTAGTCGACAATCCAAGTTGTTAGTCAGAGTGCACAGTCGATTGGCTTACGCCGCACGGTGCGCAGACCGTCCAGGAGCGCCAGAAGGTTGATTCCCAGGGGAAACTGACCATAAGGCCAGAGTCCTACCCAGGCTCGCACTTCATAGGTGAAGGCCGCCGGATAGGTTTTGACCCGTGAGTGTGACCAACCCTGAACAGAATGAGTCTTCTGCAGTTGCCGTAAGGTCCGCAACCACCCCCGCTCTATAGGAAACAGTACTGCTTCCAGACTCCCCCGACTGTTAGTCAGAGTGCACAATCGATTGGCTTGCGCCGCACGGTGTGCAGACCGTCCAGGAGCGCCAGAAGGTTGTTTCCCAGGGGAAACTAACCATAAGTTCAGAGTCCTACCCAGGGTGGAGGCCGTCGGATAGGTGTTGACCCGTGAGTGTGACCAACCCTGAACAGAATGGGTCTTCGTGGCCAACCCAACAAGGGTCCATTAACTTCTATTTACTCCCATTAGATATACACAGTGTAATAACGAGATATAAATGTGTTTTTTTAATTGCCTTGAATGTCAAAAGAGCTAAGCCACAACCCCAGTAATCGAGAAAATGCCCCGTTTGAATACTTGAATAATCTCTGACTTTTCCATAGTTACTGTAAGTACAGTATCGTGCGAATTAATTGAAACAAAGAGTATTTTTCAAAAACAGTACTGGTAGTTATAGATCGTTAGTTTTAATATAGAATGTGTCCTCCTTTTGCGTTGATAACACCTTTCACTCTTGTAGACATAGAATTGTGAAGATCCTGACATTATCTAAGTGCGGGTGGTTGGTCAACTCCTCCTCTCCCCCCCCCCTCCCCCCTATGCCAATTTATCATCTTCATAACCCCTAAATCAGAATGAATTCATACTTACGAGAAATTCGACTTCATTCAGGGCAAAATTGGCAACGATTGCATTCTTGTCATCTTTTGAATCGGATTTCCAAAATACAGTAACTTTATCCATTTTGATTCCTGTTTTAACTGCCACTGATTTGCAGTCATCGGGAGTCTCTGAATCTAGGATAAAAATAAAATATATATAACAAAGTTGGAACGATCACACAGAGTGGTCTTATAAGAGACTTTTCATTTTAAGGAAATACATTTGCGTCGCAGTGGCGATTTGACGTTTTTGGAATACCGGACCCCAAGAGTAATTCAATTGATCGAGAAACACACTGGCTGAGGGCAGCAGTTGACAGACAGACATGGAAGAAGAAGGAAGAGGCATATTTTATTTTATTTTTATTTTATGGTAAACTTACAGATAGTAAATACATGATATAATATTTTTAAAACATATAAACAAAAACAAATCTACTATTCTATGAGTAGTATACAATGATTGCATTATAAATTAATAATAATAATAATAATAACAATAATAAAACTCTTTATTCTTAAGAAAAGGCGAGCTTATTGCCTGCAGGAAATATTTTAGAGCTAACCTATACTATTGTAATCTATACTATTTGCGAGTAGACTACATAACTTAACCTATATAAAGAGTATGACAAATAAAATAGAAGAGGATAGAAAGAAGTATATACTTTACTCTTTGTGGGCACAGATTTGATACATCAAAATAATCTAACACCTATAAGGACGCTAAAGTTTTAAAAGGAGAGGAATGGGAGGGGAAAGGGAATTTATCTGGAGGATTTCAAATGCTCTCTGATTAATATAGAAATAACAATGAATATTTCAATTAATATAGAAATAACATGAACACGTTGATAGAGGAAAAAAGTAACAAGACTAATAATAATATAAGGGTAAGAAAATTAATAATAAGGTAGGGTGTTAATAAGGTAAGTTTTAGAAAGGGTTATATAAAGCAAAAAATAGACGTATGAATAATTGGATAATAATATTTATAATAAATAATATAATATGATATAATAGTTTGGTATAATATAATAGTCATATATGATAATATAGTACACTAGGATGGCAGTTAGTGAAATCTTAAGAAGTAGGAGATAGGCTATGTATGATCGAATCTTTAATTAAATTTATGAAATCATAAATAACATCGAACCCTTTACATGATTTCTGGTAAGAGGTCTATTCGACGCAATGTTGCTATTGCAAGCACAACAGAAAATGTTTGAGAGATCCTTGTTAGTCGCGGTGGCACACGAAATTGAACTTTTTCTAGACTAGCTGGGCTGTCTAATCAATTGTGCAAAAGCTTATAGAGACACGTTATATCATTAATAGTCCTACGAATTTTTAAGTCTATTAAGTTGAAGCGAAAAGATGTCCAGGAGTGGACCAAACCAGGCTGAGGAAGAAGAAAGAAGAAGAGTAACACTTTGGAGTTGTCAACTACGGGCGAACCTGCCCCTCCAGGAGACCAACGCCTTACTGCGAGCCAACTAGAGCTGTCAACTACAACGGGCGAACCCGAAACCTCAGGAAGTTTTAATGATATTAGATCGTTCTGTCTCCCGTGAGGTGAGCGCAGAAGACTAGGGACGAAAAGCAATCCATTGTCTAGTTACGTCAGAAGCCAAAGTCTTACGGCGAGGTACCGGGAAAGGTATCCATCAAGCATCCTCGCCCCCGGACTACCAATTTGGAAGGATATCTCGTCTGGAATTAACCTTTAGGATACCTCCTTCCTCCTGACTGGTTACAGGATCGAGGTCGCTTGCACGGTCCTCTCCATTACGTAACGGTGATACGGTGTCTACCGAATCTATCGCGGACCACGGCATCCTTTGCCCGGCTTATCCACCTGGGATCGGGTGGCCAAATTGTTGTTTCAACAGCAGATGCCGTAAGGTTAACAACTACCCTCATTCTATAGGAGACAGTAAGTTTCCAGACTCCCCCGGCTGTCGGTCGGAATGCACAATCGATTGGCTGACGCAGCACAGTGCGAGAACAGTCCATTAGCGCCCGAAGGTTGACTCCTAGGGGAAACTGGCCCGCAGGCCAGGAAACTACCCGGGCTCGCAATTCTACGTGTAGGCCGCCGGATGGGTGTTGATCCGTGCATTTGACCGACCCTATACAACTGGGTCTTAGTGGCCAAACTGCAACAGGGCCCATTAGATCCTCTTAATGCGAGGCACTGGGAAGTGAGCCCAGTGGGCCGACCTCAGGCCCTTACTACCAGATTTGGTTGGATTTCTCACGGTTCTGATGTCGCTTGCGCGACCTCTACCTTACGTAAGTGGTAATTCAGTTTGAATACATGGCAGACCGAGCCGCCCTTTACTGCCATGGTCACACACGATTGGGTGGCTAATGGATCGCTTGAAGGATAGATGACGTCAAGACGACAATTACCCCCGCTGTCATAGAAAACATACATCTACGGACCCAGAGGGGTCCAGAGGGTTATTGTGGAGGGGGGGAACCAGAAGGTTATTCACCAGATTGTGTAAGCGTGGCTGACAGCCTGCTATACGAAACGCCCAGTTTTGCCTGGGGTATTCCCCTGAATCTGCAATCTTCTGATATCAACCGCCTCCGACTGTGGGAGTTAATGGGCCCTTGCTGAGTTGACCACGAAGATCCATTCTGTTCAGGGTTGGTCACACTCACGGGTCAACACCTATCCGACGGCCTCCACCCTGGGTAGGACTCTGAACTTATGGTTAGTTTCCCCTGGGAAACAACCTTCTGGCGCTCCTGGACGGTCTGCACACCGTGCGGCGCAAGCCAATCGATTGTGCACTCTGACTAACAGTCGGGGGAGTCTGGAAGCAGTACTGTTTCCTATAGAGCGGGGGTGGTTGCGGACCTTACGGCAACTGCTCTTGAAACGACCATCGGCTACCCGATCCTGGGTGAACAGCCGGGCAAAGGACGCTGTGGTCCGCGACAGATTCGGTATACACCGTTTCACCGCTTCGTAAGGAAGAGGACCGCACAAGCGACCTCGAACTCGTAACCAATCGAGAGACTGGAGTAATCTGGTCACAATTAGAAGAAAGGGCGTGAGTGTAAGCCCGCTGGGTAACATTCCTGGTTATCTCGCCGTTAAGGCGTTGGCCTCTTACGGGTTTGTGGCGGAGCTAGACGGTGGACTGTTTTGTCCAAGTCTTCTGCGCTCACTCCAGGGAGATAGAACGACTAATCGTTAAAACTTCCTGACGTGACGGGCTCGCCCGCTGTAGTCGACAACCCTAGTTGAGTTAATGGAGAAATGTGGCCAAATCTAGTAGTGAGGGCGCAGAGATGCTCGCTGGGTGACTTTATAGTGGTATGCGGTAAGGGGTTGAACTCACGGCTCTAAGCCTCGTCGGTGGAGCTAGCCAGTGGACTGTCTTTGTCAGCAAATTATTTACATTCACTGCACAAAACTCCCTGGGGTGATAGGTCCGCTCGTTGTGGTGACACCCTTAGATGAATTTATATCAAATTTCTTACCAACGTACTTACTTTTCACTTCAGCTAACTGCAAGAACTCCTGTATCCTCTGTACGGAGACATAGGCTTCCAAGGTGAACGTAATCGCCATGGGAAAAAAGTCTACCAGACTCATCCTGATCATGTCGTAATAAGAGAACATGACAAAGATCTTGGCGGCCGTGATGGAGTTTCCCAAGTAGATATAGAAGAAGATGCTGAGGAAAATAGCCACCTTTCCATTGAGCTTCATGCACGAGATCGACACCGACTTGATCCACGCTATCTTCTTAAGGATGTTTGTCTCTTTCCTGAAAGACGTCCGGGCATTCATAGATTTTATTAATTATCACCAGCGATTTTTTCCTCGCGCTCTAAAAAAGCTACATTTGCCCGCTCCTTGAATACTCCTACTATGTATGAAATCCATACTTTAAGAAAGATATAAGTAAGATTAAAAGATATAAGAAAGATTTAAGATATAGAACTTCGAACTAACGACTGGCTGTAATACCTTACCATGCCCTAAATTATTTACAATTAATTAAAACATCAGATAGAGAGTAGAGTTGGCTCTTTTAGCGATGCAGTTATGTGTTTTCCCATTTGGGATCAACGCTAATTGTTATTCCTAAATCGTGTTGTTGTTAAACTGTTTCTAATTGGGCTTTTGCCAGGAATTTTTTTGCCAAGGACATCAACCTGCTTGAAAGTATACAACGTAGAGCGACAAAACTGCCAAAAACCCTAAGAAAAACACCCTATGAACATAGATTAAAAATCCTCAAACTGACAACTCTGGAGCAACGGAGACACAGAGGAGATCTCATAGAGACATACAAAATACTGAGGCAACACTACTAAAGGAAAGCATGTTTGTGTTCAATTCAAACCATCTCTTAAGAGGTCACAGCCTGAAACTCAACGTTACAAGCTTTTCAACTGAAGCAAGAAAGCACTTCCTGACAAACAGAATCGTGAACAGCTGGAATAAACTGCCCGAGGAAGTTATCGAAGCACCAACCATAAACGCATTCAAAAATAGGCTTGATATATATTTAAAAAATGATATATAAAAGAAAGACAAAAAAAGGAAACAGCAAGACCAGTGAATTTCATAGATATGTGAGAGTGGCCACCCTTCACTAGACTCCAATTGAGTGTGAGCGAAGGGTGGTTCTCATCAAGAAGTTTTCTCCGTGATTGAAAGTCGAGGATGTTGAAGTTACAGTATTTAATCAGAAGGTCTCTGGTCGTAACTCCTTGATTGATGTTTCGCCGTTGTGTAGGTAGTGTGTCCGAAGTGTGTAGTCGAGGAGCGAGGCTTGACGATCGGTGTCGCGGGTAATGCAGGTACTGCTTGATGATGAAGTGCAGTCGCGATAACTGTCCACTGAGGGAATGATGTGTAGCCGCGGTAACTGTCCACCAAGGGAATGATGAAGATGTGTAGCGTGATAACTGCCCAACAGGAATGATATTGATCGATCGAAATGTACTGCGTTTTATATTGTAAGCAGTGACGCAATAGTTGTGAGTGGGGTGAGAAATGTGCCTTAATTTCGTATCGATCAGAAGAAATGACATTAGTCATCACTTGACTGTGCAAAAAAATGCCGAATTTAGTTGGAAATCAACTGCAGCTGGCTCGTGTAGATTTGAGCGAGTTTGCGGTTTCGATTCTGTAGAAATTACTTTTTTGTTGTGGGTATGTTGGACTGAAGCTCCAACAGATATGTTCATCAACAAATAATAATAATAAGAAATATAGTGTGTTAGGGTTGTATTTTCCGATATGAAGCACTACACGATTCTCGATGTTCAAGGTAAGCAACTAATATTCCGTCCATGCTTTGATCTTGTCAAGATCCTGTCAGGCTGTCCACTGCTTCGAATTGGATTGGTGAAAACAATTGTGTTGTTATATTTTTTGTGACTCATTTTTATAAAAAAAAAATATTGTCACCCCCAAGGCTTCCCGACAAGCAGACAAGCCCATCATCATCATCATTTATTCATTCCATAAAAGCATTTCACAATACTGAGGAACATGTCAAATTTTACAATCATAATTTACCGGATGAAAAAACCGTAAAAAATTGAAAGAAAAAAAAATAATTTTAATCAGAGGTGATTACTTAAAAATAGTCAAATTTACAAAATAATCAATAATCAAACAAATAATAATTAATACCATAAAAAGAAAAATTCTGAAATATGCGTAATTAAAAACAATGTGAATAAAATCTAAACCTTAGTGCGAAAGTATAGTCGTAATATGGTTATTTATAATCAAGCAATTGTGGACGCAATATCATAAAAATCGTCCAGTTTGTAAAGGGCATGTTTGACTAACTGATTTTTCAAGCAGATTTTATATGCTGCCATCTCAAGTCTTCTCGTCGATGACGACAAAGCATTGAACAATTTAAAACTAATATATAAAAATGTTTTTTGATATTTAGTCAAGCGTACTTTAGGCAATAACACATTGTTTTTATGTCGCGTATTATGGCTATGCCGAGTGGAGTGAAGCTCGCAATTTAAAAGATTCTCTTTGGCGTATAAAAGGCACTGATATATGTACATGGACGACATGGTAAGGATACCAGCTTTAATAAAAAAAGGGGCCTCCTCCTCCTCCTCGCGTGCGCCAACCCTTCACCCCAACCCCCCCACTCCCCCAAACTCTCGACTCCAATCGACCTTCCCAACTCCACCCACCTCCCCCCCCCCCCCCCAAACTAACATATGTGCAGACCGTCCAGGAGCGCCAAAAGGTTGATTCCCAGGGGAAACTAGCCCTAAGGCCAGAGTCTTGCCCGGACTCGCACTTCATGCGTGGAGGCCATCGGATAGGTGTTGACCCGTGAGTGTAACCAACCCTGAACAGAATGGGTCTTCGTGGCCAACTCAGCAAGGGCCCATTAACTCTCACTTAGACACACACACACACACACACACACACAACAGACTCACAGACAGACTTCAGCCTGGAAATGGTCTTAATGGTTTTGACTGCGAATTTGAACTGCCCACAAAAAGTGCCATGGAAAGGGGAACGTATACACAGTCATGGTCACATACTTCTGAAATCGGACAAAGCATTAAAAAAAAATAAAGAAACTAAAAATACCTTCGGATTGCAGCGATTATCTTGGTAAAAGCTAATTCCCACGCATACATCTTGACCACTTCTATACCTGTAATTATCTCCGCCATTAAACGTATCCGTTGGTCGGTTTTCTCAGTAATTTTTCTACGCAGGTGGGCAGAAACTTTTCCCAACCAAGCTGAAAAAATACAACATTATTGTTACTAATATTATTAATAGCTATTGGGCAGGCAGCTTGACCTGATCTCTTACAGCCGACCTTAATGGAAGTGAAGAAATGTAAGCCAATAGAGTAAAATATACAAAAATCATATTAAATAATTAACCCTTGACAGCTAACCATTGTAATAAATATGACTCCGGCAATTGACATATCTTCTTCTCCGTCGTTCCCTCATTACTAAGGATCGTGGCCACTAGACAATAGTTTGCCTACGAGGCTCCTCCACTTCGATCTTGCCATCTGGCTTCTGTCATAATTATTCTAGATGAATATATCTATCTAATGGTAAATACATTATTTTATTGAAGAGGTGGGTCCAGTGCCTATACATTTTTGCCCATTGGCCTTTAACCTGTTGGAAGTTAGCCTTCGCGCGCAATAAATCCATTTGTATATGAATACTAACGATATCATCATCATCTCATGTTACCTAGTAATTGATCTTGTTAGTCATGTACATCATATAAATAAAAAAATAAAATACAAACGGAGCTGCCATGGAATTCACAGACCGGAGTCGGGCCCATCATAATACTATTTTTACACTTCTGGAGGGTGAGCAGTGGATTCCGGACTATAGACAGGATGTGGTAGGATTTACACACCCATTCACTCCCCCTTCGAAGCCATAGAATTTGAGATGCAGAAATCGCAGTTTTAGATAATTTTTCAATGAAAGAGTTGATTATTTTTCTGGAAAGACCAAGATCTTTAAAGGGGTGAAACAGTGACTTGGCTGGCAGGCCACGAGCGCCAACTTCCACCGCGTGAAGGTGAACAGTGAAGCTGTTCCGCGTGACGGCGTTTACGAGATCGTGGTATTTATTTAAATTGTACTCGTGGTCTTTTGGGATATTTGATTCCCATGGAACAGTTAATTCTACAATAAGGGCCACCTTCCGAGATAGAGATTAGAGTTATATCTGGACGGAGGGCTGAGCATCCGAGACTTTCAGGGAATTTATACTGCTTAGAGACCAAATCAACCTCCAGAATCCAATCTGAAGCCAGATCTAGATTATTGAGAAAGGTTTTGTAGTTAAATGTTTTTTGCCTTTAGAGCCATCCCGCACAAACTGTATTGGGGGTTTGGAGGGTAATGTTAAACCCTTGTTGGCACGAGCCACTGAGATTATTACCTTACGAATTTTAATATTTATGGAGGCCGGCCGAAATGGCTATGCGCGGATCTGCTAACCACCGCAACCACCGATTGGCATTTTTGGCCACCCAGGGGTTAAGGATTTGAAATGCTTTTTCAGAGACACTTGTAAGATAGGATTACAACAATTTAAGAACAGGCTATTGCCTGGTTAGGTGACATTAATATTGGATCACAGGCAACAGTTTCTGGCATAACATGTTATTAGTTTTTTGCTACTGGGTTTTTGTCTTTGACATTGTAATTATGTCCATTTATATTAAGGCTATTTTTGGACAGTAACTCAAATTTAGGAATAATTCAGAACCGGCGACCAACGAGACAAGTTTTAGAAAATAGCTTAATAATACCCAGAAGGAAAACATCATTTGGACAAAAACATTACTCTTTCATTGCGCCGAGATTTTACAATCTGATCAATATGGGAAAAAAAATGAATTTGACATTTAGGGAATTCAAAAATAAACTAAAGAAATGGTTATCGAATCATGACAGACTAACCATACATCAAATGTTAGAAATAATAGTATAATAAAACTTAGGTGCACAAATTATTAACATATTTTTAAACATATATGTTAAGTATATTTTAACATTGAACTAACTACCAAAAATTATTTGACTTTGACAATGAAGTATACTTTTTAGACTAGGTAATTTTATAAAATAAATAATAATGACTGTTTCTTTCTTTTCTCACATATAACTTTATTTATTTTATTTAATCGAATTTTATATGATATTTATTGCCGATTAAATAATGGAATTGCATTTTATTTATTATATTATCTTTTAATATTTTTTTATTATTATTTTTTTTTATTTTATTCTGAAGGCCACATTTTAGGGCAATTTAGTGTCATTAGCTTTTTACTAAAACTTGTATATTTGTAAGCAACCAAGCAATCAAGCAAACTTGATTGTATTATTGGAGTCCTGTTCACCCTAGAACGGGCTAGTCCCAGTTGGGTGACAGAAACAAATAAGCAAAAGGTTAAGGTTTTGCCATTCGGTTCCTGTTATTTTTATAAGGTAATCAATGTTTCATAGTAATTAATTCTTAAATAAATAAATAAATAAATAAATTTATTGTAGGTAGTTAAAATAAAATAAATAAATAAATAGAAATGGTTGGGATGTCTCTGATATTGGAGTGATAAAGAATGTAAGTACTTACATAAGGCGGGAATAAAAAATAAAAGAAAGGCGACTCCCACCAAAGCTGCAGGTCCCAAGTCATTATACATCAAAATGACTATTGCTGTACCTAAAATTTAAAATGTCATATTAATTTTGGATACCTATCAACTGTCAATCATTTGGTTTCTTTTGGCTACTACTACCTTGATCAAAAAGTAATCGATAAAATAGAAATATATGTGCTAAAAAATATATAAAATAGAAATTCATGTGCTAAAATAGTTAAAATAGAAATATATGTGCTAAAAATATATAAAATAGAAATTCATGTGCTAAAAAATAAAACACTACATAATAACTATTACACTGGTTTAAAAAAATCAATTTATGCACAAATGGCAGACTTACTGCTATAACTATATCTTACAGTTAACCGTTTAATAAACTAATTTTTAATTGTCATGGTGCAGTATACATAGAAAAAATAAAGTTACATTTAAAATTAACTAATACAAATATAGGTCAGTAAGATGCTAGGGTTAAAATATACATTACATTACATTTACGTCATGTCCAATTGGCGGCCAAAAACCGCTCTTGGATGTGTCAAAATATTTGTGTTTTAAGTAGTAAGTCTTCATACTACTTTAATCTTTACTTAACATACATATGTAATTAAAAAAAATAGCATCTAAGAAACTTTGAAACCTACTAAAAGTTATTCATCGTAGAATCTTATTACAAAACAAATTAAAGGCTTATTTAATAAAATAGTCAATAATTCGAATGGCTACCTACTAAATACACAATAATTAAAATAGTCAGTTAAAAAGTTGAATAATCAAAGCAGAAGCCTAACAATTGAAATAGTCAATAAATCGAATATATACCTACTAAAAACTGTACATAGTAACATCCAAAGTAGTAAGTAAATTGTTAAATAATCAAACTAAAGCTAAATCTTACATTTAAATACTAAAAGTAGATATATAATTATCATTCAAATTGGTACAATATTTGCAAAGTCATGGCCCTCGAATTCGGTCAGATTATAGAAAGGGTGGCCTATCAGCATCTCCCTAATATTTTTTTTTAATTGTTTGTCCTCCAGCTGTTCGATAGTGGTAGGGAATAAATTGTAGAATGTAATGCTAAGGTATAAGTAGCTCTTCTGTACTTTTGCCAGTCTTGTTCGGGGCACGCATAAAAGGGAATTACCGCGTGTATGGTGAGAGTGAATGTCCGCTCTAGTTGCGGTTTCTGTTAGGTGCTGTCTGGCATACATTAAGCACTGGTATATGAACGCCGAATACATGGTCATTATCTTTGCCTGACTGAAGTATGCTCTGCATGAGGTCCTGGGCATTACCTGATACATGCTGCGCAGTGCTCTTTTTTGCAATAGGAAGATTCTTTTACTGTTTGCGGCATTTCCCAAAATAGTAGTCCATAAGTCATTAATGAGCCGAATACGCAAAATATACTGATTTGGCTGCCGCGAAGCCACAAAGACTTCTGATTTTTTTATTGAGTATATAGAACTACATAACTTACTATACCATGTTTACTTTTTTTGCCCAAGGAAGGATAAAGGAGAGGATATGGTGGGGGTACTCGGTTAGTGGCTGTGTGAAATGAAATGTTTCTTCAACAACTTTTTGTACGTTAGCAACGAACGTGGATGCCTGATAGTGTAGGAGCTGATTCCATAAACGATCAGAATGGACCATAAAAGAATATGTGTAAACAGACGAGTGATGTAAGGGAATGGTGGGTGTGTTGTCCCAGGTAAAAGTAAGGACATTTTTTTTCAAGAGTGGTGGTTTATTTAACCATATTGATTTGACCCTCTTCAAAGTATTCTCCTTGGGCTATGATACACTTGTGACAGCGTTTTTTCGAGTCTTTAAAACATTTCTGGAAGGCACTCTATTGTATGGTCTCGAGCTAGGAACGGAGCAAAGAGAACGTTATACGGCCCTGAACCTTGCTGTGGCGTACCAAAAAGCCTTGCAAACCTAATCTGTCACTGGAACAACTTGCCAGGGTTGAATCAATCCAAAGCGCTAATTAAGGATTACAACCCTAAGACAGCCCGTGAGGCCTTATTGCTAAATAGGAACAATCTACGCATACTGGTGAGGGCGCTCACGGGGCATTGTGGCCTTAACAAACACATGTACAACCTCAAGCTCCGAGACACAAAAATGTGCAGGTTCTGCCAAGAGGCAGAGGAAACTCCCCTGCACATCATATGCGAGTGTGGCCCGCTGATGCGTAAAAGATACATCCACTTGGGTGGTCATTATCTCCAACCTGAGGAGGTAAAACAATCTGGCGCCAAAAGCCTGTTGCGGTTCTTAAATGACACGAGGCTTAGCGCAATACTATAGTAGATGGCGAACACAATAGATCAGCAATGGTCCCAGTGTTACAAGGTTCATAAAGACCCTTAAAACGCCCCAAACAACAAATAAAAAAAATAATAAATGGTATCCAGCTGCCACATTGATTTTGCTTTTGTATTTCTTCTATGGACTCAAAACATTGACCTTTCAGCGTCATTTTCAATTTGGGGAGCACAAGGGGCATATCTGGAGAATAGTAATGTTGTGGCATCAAATTCATGTTGTTCTGAGGAAAATTTAAACTGGAATCAACATATCAATAATTTGTGTGCAACTTTGTCATCAGCTGTCTATGTTATAAGAAAGGTGAAATTTCTGGCTGGCGAACATGCAGCGATCAGTGTGTATCACTCCTGCTTCCATTCAAAGATGTCTTATGCGATACTACTATGGGGTAATGCAACCGATATCCATCGCGTTTTTGTGCTACAAAAGCAAGCCGTTAGGACAATTTTTGGTGTAAGCAGAGAAACACATTGCGCCCCTTTTTTTATTAAAGCTGGTATCCTTACCATGTCGTCCATGTACATATATCAGTTTCTTTTATACGCCAAAGAGAATCTTTTAAATTGCGAGCTTCACTCCACTCGACATAATACGCGACATAAAAACAATGTGTTATTGCCTAAAGTACGCTTGACTAAATATCAAAAAACATTTTTATATATTAGTTTTAAATTATTCAATGCTTTGCCGTCATCGACGAGAAGACTTGAGATGGCAGCTTATAAAATCTGCTTGAAAAATCAGTTAGTCAAACATGCCCTTTACAAACTGGACCACTTTTATGATATTGCGTCCACAATTGCTTGATTATAGATAACCATATTATGACTATACTTTCGCACTAAGTTTTAGATTTTATTGACATTGTTTTTAATTACGCATGTTTCAGAATTATTATTTTTCATTGTATTGATTATTATTTGATTATCGATTATTTTGTAAATTTCACTATTTTTAAGTAATCACCTCTGATTACAATATATATTTTTTCCTTTTAATTAATCAAAGTGGTTTTATCATCCGGTAAATTATGATTGTAAAATTTGATATGTTCCTCAGTATTATGAAATGCTTTTATGGAGTGAATAAATGATGATGATGATGATGATGATTGTAATGATGAGGACAAAAACTGACGAATTACTTGAGCTGTGAATGCAGGAGTGTTATCGAGTTTTAATATCCCTGAGTCGTCTCTCCAAACATCTGGTCTTTTCTTCGAATTTCCTCAAACAAATTGCGCAAAACAACAAAAATAACACATAACAAGACGTAAGATGCAAAAAGCTCATTGAGCCACCATGACCGTTTCCAGAAAGTGGTACGCACGAACAATTGTCTACATAGTATTTGTACTTACTTTCAAAAGGCGCTTTCCATAGATCAATTATGAAAACAGAAGCCATATCAAAGCGTTGAGCATCCGTCGTCATCAGGTTGACCACGTGGCCCGTCAGACCTTCAGATGCTTTGCCGCCCGCAGTAAGATCCAATTTCAATAACTGTTTAGGAATAAAAACAAAAATGAATAATTCCTGAATATTGAATCTTAGAATCAATCTCACATTTCTATAAATGAGCAGGCGACTCGTACTTTCATGCTAAGTCGTAAACAATATTCGTAGGAAAATATTTCATATTTCTCTCAACCTAAACACATTGTGCCACAGAGGAGCGTCTTTAGCGAGGAAGGAATTCCAGATGCCTGGAAAGCTGCAGCCTGACAACCACCATCGCATCCTGGATGAAAGCTGCGGTTTATCATAGCTCTCAAGCGAGTGAGTGAAAGACAACAGATAATATAATTAAATCTTAGAGTCACCGTTCATAATAAGTTATAATTAATAATGGAGGATGGGAACAGACTTTTTCTTTAACGTATATTTTTAACTTTCAAAGATAGTGACAAAAATATATTAAAAGGAATACACAATTGCCGTTACAAAAAGTGAAATACTACTAGTATAAAATATATATTTTTAATGTTTTTTTATATAATATTTGTGGTTTATGTATTTATCCTTAACCCTTGGAGTAAATGGGTATTTTCATGGATGCATCTGTCTCTTTTGCAGGATTTTTGGCGACATCGACCTTAAAGTACTATAACTACGAAACTACTACACCAATCATAAAAAGAACAACTGCACAATGATTGCATTGAAATTTCGAATATAGAATATTGAAATATCATTTTGTAAAACAATTAGATAATTATGAATAAATATGAGAACGTCAAAGATGTGAAAAAAACGCGGAACCAGATCTGGTCCTATCATACTCAACGGATAATTGTTTCAGAACCAGATTTGGTCCTATCATACTCAAGGGGTTATAGGTACATATATATTTTCGAAATGTATTCAATCAGACCTTCCATTTGACACAGAACACGATATATTTATCATAATTTATTGACATTTGGAGATTTGGGCATTTAGAGAACTAATTACTTGATATTTGGACAGTTAAGGTACCCTATGACACTCAAGATGACATAACGATTCTAACAATACCACATACTCCTAAATCGGTTCAAGCGTTTAGAAGTTATAGTGGAATAAAGAAAAGCAAACCATACATTCATGGACCCCGGACACATTACACTCCTTTTTGTTGGGCAGTTGTAATAAATGTAATAAATTGTAATAAATGAACCATTCAGAAATGAACTATTCAGAAAAAAACGATTTCATCATTAACATATACTGGTTTTTTTCCGAGTACATTTATGTAATTTTATAATTTCCGAAATGTCAGCATGGAATAAACTCGTAAGAAACGGCTACTAAAACATTCATTATATTTTGTGGAATGTAATAATGAAACATTTTGTATAATTTATTTGGCTAGATTAATATTCCAGAAACCTCTATTCGTTACTGGCCCTACAGGTTTTAATCCTAGCGGCCGCGGAGAATAAAAAAGAAAAAATAAACTGCCAAACGATGACTGTTATAACAAAACCAACAGGTAAAGGTGTCATTCCTAAGCGACGGCTGTGGCGACTCCAGCCGCGCGACTCGAGGCGCGCGGCTAGAGTCGTACGTCTGTAGCCGCCAGGTACAATCCTTAAAAAGGAGCGACTAGAGCAGTTGCGTCTTGGACATCATGACAGATGCATCACTGTTGGCGTTAACCTATCTTTTATTGCAAGAAGAGGAGGAAGAAGAGTCACTGTTGATGAAGCTGAAAAAGAACGAAAAGCCACATTCATTGTACCTATCAAGATGCGAAGAGGGGTTACAAAACCTGGTAATTTAATTTTCACATAAACTTCACTAAATACGTTATCTCTGACGTTTCCATCTTTGTACAGGTGGTGTTTTGGGTTGAAAACACAAGGGTGTTCTCGCACTAGTTCGATAAGTCTTGAGTCATCCATGATTTAAACACCAAAACCGTATAAACAGAGTTCCAGTCGTCGCGGCTGTTAAGACTGGACTGCTCATGCAAGCAGTCTAGCCGTACGGCTCGAGCCTCCTCACTAGAGCCGTTTCCATCGCGCGGCGCCAGCCGCATCATAGGAATAGGTTTCGTTTATTTACATGCGAAGCAGTATGAGTCATAGTCCCGCGGCTCGAGCCGCGCGGCTGGAGTCGCCACAGCCGTCGCTTAGGAATGACTCCTTAACACGGCGATTTGAATCGAAGACACTGCTTTCTCCATATAAATGGAAGCAAGGGGTCGTCGCACGTACTCCATGACACTCAGAATGACATAGTGATTCTAACACTACCATACACTTCCAGATCGGTTTAAGCATTTTGAAGATATGGTGGAATAAAGAAACGAAAACCTTTTTTGTTAAGCAGTCGTGTAAAAAATCACAACTTGGGCACGTTTCTTTCTCGTCGAACGACGTAGATATTCAAACATTCGACAATCCCCACTTGCGTAACGATAATTGCATGCGGTTTTCGCTATGTACCCCTTTTCTCACTTCCCTAGCACCCTAACCCCGCTATATTATTTTATATTTATACATCTTGCCACCCGAAAGGGCGCTTACTGTTCTAACTATTAAGGCCTACGACCGTAAGACGGCCCGTGAGCCCCTATCACTAAATAAGAACAATCTACGCATACTGGTGAGGGCGCTCACGGGGAATTGTGGCCTGAACAAACACATGTTCAACCTCAAGCTCAGAGACACAAAAATGTGCAGGTTCTGCCAAGAGGCAGAGGAAACTCCCCTGCACCTCATGTGCGAGTGTGGCCCGATGATGCGTAAAAGATACACCCACTTGGTTGGTCACTACCTCCAACCTGAGGAGGTAAAACAATCTGGCGCCAAAAGCCTGTTGCGGTTCTTAAATGACACGAGGCTTAGCACAGAACTGTAGTAGGTGGCGAACACAATAGATCAGCAATGGACGCAGTGTTACAAGGCCCATAAAGACCTTAGAAAAGCCCCACTCAACAAATTAAAAAAAAAACTGTTCTAACTCTGTATACTATGCCTCCAGTAAGTGCTCTACTGGAGCGGGGCGAATCTTGGGTAAGTCTATACGCAGAAAAAATAAATAAAACAAAGTCTCACCTTTCTATAAATGAGGGAACAGCAGGCGACTCGTACTTTCATGCTGAGACGTAGACCATACAGTATGAAAGGATGTGCGATCATCACAGTGATAGTACTGCTGAGAACTACTCCAGCCGCATACAAATATGCGTAAGTTTTATCCATTTGTTCTTCGCTGTTCGAAAAGTATCTGATGAGACCTCCCAGGCAGATTGGTTGCATTAGTCTATAAAAAACAAATATAGTTCTTACTATGTCTATACCTGGCACCTTTGGAGAGCCAACGGCTGTCAGCAAAAGAGCTCCCTGTAGCAGGGTAATGGATCCTTAGCGGATTATAGGAAGCCTAATGACTACCAGTCAGAGCGTCTTTTCAAAGAATCTAAAGTCCTGGACGTCAAGCAATTGTTTCTAAAATATGTCATAATATTTATTCATAAATATAAAGATAGGCATGATCAAAGTCAACAAAACTGCAATACTCGGAGTTCACGGAAACAAAATATCCTTATTCCTCGAGTGCAAACAACATTTGCACAAAGGCAAGCTTTCTTCCTTGGGCCCAGGTTATATAATGGCATAGAAGAGAAATGGAAACACCTAAAGAACATTCAACAGTTTAAATATAATATAAATAAATGGTTATTTGAATTAGGGAGGTCTAAATCCGAAAACTTGTCTTGTATAGCGTATATTATATAATGCTTGGTTTTAAAGCTAATATCGTATACATATACATAAAGTATTATGCATATAATATTAATATATCTTATGGTATTTCTTATTTTTCCCAATATTTTTATAATCGTATTTATATAATTGTATTCTAATATAAATATGTTTATACCATAATCTATTTATTATTTATTATAATCGAATTTAGGTATCTATGTACTTACCATATTATTACATAAATATGATTAGATATTTGCATTATGACATTGTAATATTTATACAGATTATTATATTATATTATATATAAAAAAATTATTAGGTACATTTACTATTTCTAAAAATAAAACGTTAGTCAATTTAGTTCTAAATAAATTAAATCGCTAATTTTAATTGTTTACTCTGACCCGCCTAGATACAGGATAGCACAGTCCTAGTTAGGTGGGCACTGACCATTTGCTACATTTGCGTGTTAATTTTTTTCGAGTTACTTTATAACATTGGTAATAATGTGGCTATACGTATAAAAAAAATTAATAAAGTACTAAATAAATCAAAAAAAAAAAAAAAATAATAATTTATTTGCGAATAAATTAACCGTGTGAATTTTGTAGCATCCAACGGTTCGGCAACGCCGCAGCCGCCCTTGTCTAGGGTAGACTGCAACGTCGCCGAAACGTGAGGTGCTACAAAATTCACACGGTAAATTTGTTTTTTATCTTATTTATAATGTCCTACAACCGCGATAGTCTCGGATTTCATATAATGGTTTACTGTTTAGCAGTGCTGGGCACAGTTAAGCAAGTTGATAAGCAGAATGTTAATTTCGTCAACAGTAAATAAGTTAATCTAATAAAAATGTGTCGAAATTTACATTAAAATGTTAAAAGCTTTAATACTTTTAATCTGAAATCCTAATAAATATTTAAGAAAAGAAAACAGGGTGAGATTTTAATTAGTGACATCCTTGAAATGGGTTACATCCTTGAAATGGGTTCCTTGAAATGGGTACATTTTATTCCGAATAATTTACAAAAGTTTAAGAATCGATCAGCTGTTTTATTTGACCTTGCTAATGTATCGAGGTCGTTGAACTCATCGGTATTGTATGGCATTTAATAACACAATAGTCGCGACGCAAGGCCACAGACGGCGCTGCGCTGTTATTTCTAAACAGATATATTTTGAATATTTGAGACATTTACCATTACATATTGAACCTTTATTAAAACAGAATAGAATGTATTCACCAACTTCAAGGATGTCACTAATTAAAAACTCACGCTTTGTAAGTGTAACGAATATTTAAGAGTTCGATAAGGATTTTCCTTTAAAGTTACCATTAAAGTTGAATCGTTTATTTATTTAAAATTCATTTACGAATTTATTTCTAGAAAACATTGAATTTTCTTACAAAAATAACAGGAACCGAATTAAAAAACCTTAATCTAACATTTATTCAATTCTGTAACTAAACTGAGATAAACCTGCTCTAATAATACAATACAATATTTAGACGTTGTAGTAAAATGCTCATAAAACTATATTGCCTTAAAATAAGATTCCCAAAAAAATAAATTGCATTTCCATTATTGAACACAAAATTTCGTTAAATAGACTGAGATAAATAGAATAGACTAACTAAAATAAAAAAAAGAAGAAAGTTATAATAAAGAAACAAAACAAAAGAGGTATAAAAAAAGTAGATTTTATATAAAAAGGAATAAAAAACACGACTGCCGTTACAAAAAGTGAAATACCTACTGTATTTAAAATGATTTTTTATCGTTTTTTTAACGCGATATATTTATGGTAATTAATTTGACATTTGGAGAGAGACAACTATTTACTTAATATTTTGACAGTTAAGGTATCCTGTGACACTTGGGATGACATAACGGTTCAGACAATACCACTTACTTCTAAATCGGTTTGAGAGTTTAGAAGTTATAGTGGAATAAAGAAACAGAATACATACACAGATGAACCCTGAACACATTATACTCCTTTTTTGCTGTAAAAAGTCATGAAGAGAAAGCAGTTACTAAAAAATAGATTAGTGCCCAGCTCTACTCATTTGTCTCACCTTATAGGTACTTCTAAAAATGTGTATAGAACGTTTAAAAGTAAAAATCTGAAGCCATATACATCCATCAGCGCCTTCAAGAGAGACGGCTTTTCTTTCTCTGAAAAGAAGGAAATGTTAGTAAAATCAATGATTATATAGCGTATAGTATTAGATTGCTCAAAGCAGTACTGCGATTTGGCAGCTAGAATTCTACTACGAAACGCATCAAGGTCAATCGTCACGACTTATTGAATGTCCCTAGTCCCAGAAAAAAGAGCCCATGATCTAACGTTCTAACCAGCGCAGCGGATAGAATCGCATGGAATTTCTTAGGAGTTGGGATAATGGTCGTTTTCAGGTCACGGACTGATGTTTTGTTGTTTGTCAGGATCGTAATCCATGGTGAAGTACTGAGGTGAAGTACGTAGGTGAAGCCATGTTTCGTCTGTAGTTATAAATCGAACCAATAAACGGACAAAATCATGTTCTAACATTTGAAGAGCGTTGCGAAATCTTCAGTTTACTTTTGTCTGCGCGTTCGTAAGCATTCTAAGCACGAATACCTTATCATCCCTAAGCGATCATGTAAAATAATATGCACACAACCTATCGAAATCTTCACTTCTTTAGTAATACAATGAATTGTGACACGACGATCCGTCAAAATATTTTTTTTACTTTTAAAACTATTTCTTTAGTGTCAGCTGTCGTAGGCGATCTGAGCGAGGGATATCGTAGGAGGGATACCGTAGAATATTGCTCTATATAGAATAACCGCCTCCATCTTCAGACTCTCGTCATCAAGTGTAATGGAAAGTACTCAAGACAACAAAACAAACGAGCCCAAACTCGACTATCTTAGCACTTTCCATTAGGGAGTTCCAATAGCAATCTTCCGACTCCATCTTCAGACACTCGTCATCAAGTGCAATGGAAAGTACTATTGATAACAATTAGAAAAAACAAACTTGCACAAATTCAACTGTCCTACCATTTGTCATTTCAAGCTGTGAAAGACTTTGTCTATCTGGGCTCCATGATATGCAACGACGGAAACTGCGAAAAGGAGGTCTCACGCAGATGCCAGATGGCAAGATCGGCCATGAGCAAGCTAGAAAGGCTGTGGGAGAATCGGGGTATAAGCAAGCGGACTAAGGTCAGGCTGGTTCGAGCTCTGGTTTTCTCGATGTTTCTCTATGCATCGGAGACATGGACCCTGAAGGCTCGGATACACACCAAAATCGATGCACTGGAGATGTGGTGTTGGCGTAAAATGCTAGGAATCCCATGGACAGCACGCCGCACCAACAAATCTGTCCTGGAAGAACTCGGCATCCAAGTAAGGCTCTCCACCGTATGCATGATAAGGGTCTGCAGTTCTTCGGTCATGTTGCCAGGAGAAACCCAGAGAATCTGGAGGAAATGCTTCTCGGGGGTCAAGTGGAGGGAAGAAGAAGCAGAGGCAGATCACCGGCCAGATGAAACGACCTCATCAAAGAAGTTACAAAAGGGTCAATACAATCTGCGACCCGCCATGCAGAAGACAGGTCGAAGTGGAGGAGCCTCGTAGGCAAACTGTTGTCTAGTGGCCACGATCCTCAGTAATGAGGGAACGGCGGAGAAGAAGACCATTTGTCATCAAGGAGTTCCAGTTTCTACATTCCGGCTTCATCATAAAATCAGCTCAATGGTACCATAATATTGCATTGTCACTTACATAAGTATGGCAAATTTCAGTTCAGTCAGCAAATTTTGAAACAGACAAGTTACATATGAACATTGCAAATGAATGATCCATTTAGTCTTTTCTTTGCCAGAAATTATTTAACTATATTAGTACCACTTCAACACAGGTTTATTCCAAGTGAGGCGGTAAACCATTATATCAAAGAGATGAAGTTCCTTTCTGAGCTAGGTCAAGATATGTACACTTATTGTAAAATGATTTGGTGCTACGATAATATTTTTTTGTAACTTGTAATTTGAATCATGGAAATATATAAATAAAAATTAAATAAATAATTAATTGCCTAACTGCCTTAACACATTCCAAAGTAACATTATTTGCGGATGACACCAGCATAAACTATGCACATTCTAATATTGACCAAGTTGTTACAACTTTAAATGCTGAATTGGTTTCACTAAATGCATGGTTTGAGAGAAACAAGTTATCCCTTAACACGTCCAAAACTGTTTCAATGTTTATATCCTCTCAGCAAAATAAAATACAAAATACTCCACAGGTACATATTGGGAAAAACAACATAGCCGATGTCAGTTCTCACAAATTTCTTGGTTTAGTTTTAGATAATCACTTGAGATGGAATGCACACGGAGAACAATTAAGTGACAAACTTTCTAGTGCCTGTTTTCTGCTGCGCCAAATACGAAAACTGATTAATTCTAAGGACACGAAAACGATTTATTTCGCTTATTTTGAGTCTTTTCTCCGTTACGGTATTCTCTTCTGGGCGCAATGCACCATCGATCTAAGGCAACATATTTTTTCATTGCAAAAACGGGCCATTCGAATTTTAAGTAATCTGGGTTATGTAGAATCATGCCGTGGTCATTTCAGAAGGCTTAAAATCCTCACCCTTCCATCTCTATACGTTTTAGAATGCGTTAAATTGATCACAAAAAACCTAGCTCAGCTGCCGATACATTCAGATACCCATAAACACTTTACCAGGAGGAGAAATAATCTGATTCTTCCTCGTCCAAATCTAGAACTTTTTAAAAGGAATCCGAGCTACGTCGGAATTATATGCTACAATAAGCTACCCTCTAGTATAAAAAATATATGCCGCGAAGGAAAAATGTTCCAATTTAAAAATAAACTCAAATTATATCTAATTGAAAGAGAATTGTACGACATTAACGATCTCTAAAAACTGTCTGCATCTCGACTATATCTCTTTCTGTAATAGGTTTTAAAAC
Organism: Micropterix aruncella; assembly: GCA_944548615.1. Taxonomy (NCBI): domain Eukaryota; kingdom Metazoa; phylum Arthropoda; class Insecta; order Lepidoptera; family Micropterigidae; genus Micropterix; species Micropterix aruncella. The sequence continues at coordinate 17,751,337 of OX155975.1, read as the reverse complement.
GATTTTCAATTTGACTAAAACGTATTAACTATTTTTTATTATTAGGTAGGCACATATTAATTATACCTTGACTATTTTTATTTACAATATAATCACTAAGACATTTTATTTTACTTTTTGACAACCGTCACTTTTTTTTTGTTATTTTTGACATTACATTTATTAATTTTATACTAAAAAAACTTATTTTTATCGGTATTTTAAAGAATAATTTACTCTGTGTTTTTAATCTGGTAAACTAAATGGTGAGACTCAATTTTATTCTACAATAATACCTTCTTCATTCTTACGAGTAACCTTTTACGTTTTGATTAGTAGTAGAAGAATTTGATCATTAAAAAAGAATTCAATGTTATCACGGCCAAATGTAATACTACTGTCTATACAACTATGTATTAGTTTTTAAGACAATAAACAATTTGATTTGATTTGATTTGATTAATTTAAATGTTGTAATAAAGTTAGTTTTGATTTTAAGGCAAGTGCTAAGTATGCAGATACTCACTTTTTTGTTTATTCCAAGCTTCTTGCATTTTATCTCCGCCAGGATGTGCTTGATCTTGAGGTTCGCATTTGTACAGATCATCCAACTCTAACGTGCGTCTATAACCAATTTTGAACAATGGTAGAGTCCACCTAAAACAAAACATAAAGGCTGTTAAAAGTAAAGAAGAAGCTGGTTATGCGAAAACCGATTGAGTACTCGTAATGGACGAAAGATAATGGTAGTAGTAGCATTGATCACATAGGGTGATTGCTCAATGGAGTACTACGTTTTGGCAGCTAGGATTTTACTATGAATCGCATCGTGTAGATGGCACTCGAAGTTCCAAACATTCATTACTCTTCTCTTATGTTCAGCAGCCTACTAGATGGCATTCCAAACAGTATACGGTATTTTAATACGGTATCCTATCACAACATAAAAAATTAATATAATAACAAACGATTTTTTTTGTCATAGTTCTAATTAGTTTAACATTATTTACATAAAGATGTCAATTTCAATTTGCTATACAGGCTTCAATTCATACAATTAGGCGCTATAATATTCAAATAGTCTAATAGATGGCATTCTAAAATCTTTTTTTTAAATTTTAATGAAAAACTTGGTTTGCGGAATGTTTAATTGTTAATCTATTTATAAAGATATCGAAATAATTCAAAAACTTATATTCAAAAACAAATTTAGCATGAAATGAACTTTAAGAAAATATTTTTTAAATTATTGTACCATGCATGAAGTCAATCAAACTCTCTGTAGAAACTCGGAAAAATATTATCAATCGTTACTTTTTAGGACCATATTTTTTAATGACGGAAACGAGACTCATTGATAATATGTTATTCCTGTGTTGAATGATATGTTATTCCTGTGTTGAATAATATGTTATTCCTGTGTTGAATGATATGCTATTCCTGTGTTGAATGATATGTTATTCCTGTGTTTAATGACATGTGGTTCCTGTCTTGAGAATGCACACCTTTTTTCTAGAGCTTTTTAAAAATGACCGAAAGCTGTTTAACATCAATTTTCTCAGGTCAATATCTAAAAAGGGACTTAAAGGGACGACTCTGAAAGGAACTTCAATTATTTCAATATCTTTATAAATAGATTAGCAATTAAACTTTACGAAAAAAACCGTCATTTTAAAATGCAAAAGCTGCCAAAAAAAACTGTAGCTTATAATTTTTTTCAAGTAAAATATTTTTACATGTCACATATGTAAAATAGGGAACACATGCAAAAAAATACAGGGAAAATAAAAATGTTGAGCAACAGTGGCTGGGAGATTTGAAATGGATTAACCCGCTGTTATTTTTTAAACCCACTGTTATTTTAAAATGTCGCTGTTAGGCTGAATAGTTTTTGAACCTTTTAGTTGACAACTAGAGTTGTCAACTACAACGGGCGAACCCGTTACCTCAGGAAGTTTTAACGAAATGTACGTTCTGTCTCCCGTGAAATGAGCGCGGAAGACTTAGGACAAAACAATCCACCGTCAAGCTCCGACACCTGCCCGTCAGAGGCCAACGCCTTACGGCGAGGCACCGGGAAAGGTAAACCAGCGGGCAGCCTCGCCCCCTGACTACCAGTTTTGACAGGATATCTCCGTCTGGAATTAACCTTCAGGATACCTCCGTCCTCCCGACTGGTTACGGGTCCGAAGTCGCTTACTTGAAATGAAATGAAATGAAAATGAAATGAAATGAATGAAATGAAATGAAAAATACCTTTATTGTACTAACAAAAAAAAAAAATACATGGGTAAAGAAAACTTAAATTCTATTTTAACTTAGTACAAACGGCGGGCTTATCGTTTCACGATTTCTTACAGCCAACCGTGTAATATTAAATAAAAGTATCAATACAGCTCACATACATAAACATATACACATAAATATACATATACATACATCCAAATATACATACATACATAAAAAAAAAAAAATATATATAAATTTATAATATAATATATGTATATTATAATAATAAATACATAGAAGCTACAGATAAATAATAATAAAAATAACTGCTTATATAAAATGATAGATATTACAAAGTTCTTATGCTTCTATCCAGTCAACAACCCAACGAAAGGGGGAAGGGGGGAGGGGATAGGGGGAGGGTTGGTTCTTAGTTAATATTTTGAGGGAGAAAATGTTTTTTTTTCAGTAACGCCTTGAAACAGGGCAAGGATGTTGCATGACGAATAGCATGCGGAAGCTGGTTCCAAAGTCGAGCAGAATGGACGCTAAATGAGTTAGTGAAAAAAGAAGACTGATGTAGTGGAATTGCTATGGTGTTGTCCTGGCTTGACCTGAGTGGAACACCATGACTTCCTAACGGGAGAAAGAGGTCTTTAAGGTAAGGAGGTGCTATGGGACTATTTAGGACTTTATAAAGGAGTGAAAGGGCGTGCAGATTTCTGCGCTCACGAATTCGAAGCCAATGGAGTCCATCGCGATATTCGCTTACGTGATCAAATTTACGCAAGTCGAATATATATCGTATGCAGATATTTTGTAGCCGTTCGAATTTATCCAGTATCTTCTCTTTCATATCTATAGTACCGACATCAGCATAGTCTAGAATTGGAAGTAGCAGTGTTCTTACTAAAGTTTGCTTAGTTGCTGCTGGAAGGAATCTCTGTAACCTTCGGAGGCTATGAAGGCCATTGAAAATACGACGACTAATTTGGTTGGCGTGTGCCTGCCACGAAAGAAATTCGTCCATGACTATTCCAAGATTCTTGACAGATTTGGTATACTTGACCTCTTCCTGTTGTATTACAGCGGTAATTCAGTTTGAATTTTCGCAGACCTGGGCGTTCTTTGCCCGTAGTGCCACACGGGATCGAGTGGCCCAAGGTCATTTCAAGAGTGGCAGGCGACAATAGGTCAACATCCACCCCCGCTGCTACGGAAACAGTATATTACCATAGTCTCCAGAACCCTTCAGAAATTAGTCAGAATGCACAGCCGATTAGCTACGCCGACCGGTGCGCAAACCGTCCATTGGCGCCGGGATGGAAACCCGCCGGGAGAAACTGGTCCACCGGCTCTGAGGCCTGAGACACGGTCTTTGGTGTTTAAAAATGTCAATTGGAATAAGCACATTTTTAAAGATGTTTAAAAATGTGCTTATTCCAATTGACAGGTCATCGTTTTGAATTTGAAAATAATCGAAACTGGCATTAGTTCTAATGCAATGACCGGTCAAAAATCGCGCTTAGCTGTGTCTGCTTTGAGAAATACTTATCGAAAATCGGATTCTAGTGTTTACAGACTGTTCAAAATGTTTTTATTAGTGTTGTTGCCGGTGTTCCGGTGTTTATGTTGTAAATTCGAACTTCTTCCCCACACTCCGTGCGCGTTTGCTGACTGCTAAATTAATGACAAGGTAAGTTAGTGTTTTGTTAAATTATTCTAGGAAAAATAATGCGATTTCATCTATTTTCCGAAAATGGTCTATGTCTATCTTATTTACTAAGAGCAAAACTATGTTCATAATTGGCAGAGTTCAAAAAAGTAGACATTAATGGGGTAGAATCACCAGAATCTTTTGTCAGAATTGGCTTTCCACAGGGATTAATATAAATAAAATAAAATACAAACGGAGCTGCCATGGAATTCACCGACCGAATTCGGGCTATCATATATATTATTACACTTCTGGGGGGTGAGCAGTGGATTCCGGACTAACGACCGGCTGTGGTAGATTTAGGACAGCTGTCTTGCCACATGTGAGAGTTCACCTTACCACCCATTCACTCCCTCTTTGAAGCCATAGAATTTGAGATGTGCAAATTGCAGTTTTAGATATTTTTTCTAGGAAAGAGTTGATTATTTTTCTGGAAAGACCAAGATCTTTAAAGAGGTGAAATAGAGATTTACCTGGCGGGCCACGGGCGCCCATTTCTACCGCGTGAACAGTGAAGCCGTTCCGGGTTACGGCATTTGCGAAATCATGGTATTTATTTAATTTGTACTCGTGGTCTCTTGGGATATTTGATTCCTATATTAGGCCCTTTTCTATTCTACCTATACGCGATGCAAAACTCACACGACTTAAACAATATAAAACATATCAAATAAAGTTCTATTTTTAGATAGATGACACATCTGTAATATTTAAAAATGCTCATCAAAAGGAAAATTTACACGAAGCAAATAAAGCCCTGTCTCTCAGTATTAACTTGGCTTTCAGCAAACACTCTTGTACTAAATTCTAAACAAACAAAATGTATAAAATTGACACTCGCAAATGTTAAACAGGTTAAAACAAAGTTAATATTTGGAAAAGACAGATTGGAACTGGTATAAGATAAAACTATTTTTTAAGGCTGACGATAGACTATAAACTGCAATGGGGTACGGATATATCAAAGCTAGCTGGTGGACTTAGGCTTGCAGCTTTCTGTTAGGAAAATAAGACAGCTGACTGATGTATACATGGTGCAACTGGTCTACTTCAGCTATTTCCATAGCATGTCTTATTTCCATAGTCTTATGGTATTTAAAGTACCATTTAAAATCCCCTGAAAATGTCTACCATGCCCTAGCAAATAATTCCATTTCATACGGTATTCTGGATTGGGGAGGATCTATGCGTACTGTTCTAAAACCACTTATGACAGCGCAAAAGGCACTTCTTCGGGTTATTGCCAAAAAGCCACAAAAGTACTGCTCTTGGGATCTAATGGGCCCTTGCTGAGTTGGCCGCGAAGACCCATTCTGTTCAGGGTTGGTCACACTCACGGTTCAACACCCATCCGGCGGCCTCCATGCATGAAGTGTGAGCCTGGGCAGGACTCTGGCCTTTGGGCTAGTTTCCCCTAGGAATCAACCTTCTGGCGCTTCTGGACGGTCTGCGCACCGTGCGGTGTAAGCCAATCGACTGTGCACTCTGACTAACAGTCGGGGGTTCAGCACAAAATTTAATACATACTTTCTTCTTTAGTATACGCTAGTATTTTTATTCAAAACTTACTTTCCTAATTTAGATGTACAATGAACAAACCATACTTTAATTCTTCGAAAATAACTAAAAATAAATATTATTAAAATATTATACGACAGAAAAATTTAAGTATTTTTTGAAAAAATATTCTGAATATCTGGGAATATATGCAGTTTAACCGTTTAACCCTTGACTACACTCGCGGGGTACAAACGTACCCCACGAGATCTATTTCACATTCTAATTCTGTAGTCGCGCGGGTGACGGTGTTGCGCGTCTATGTAATCTCAGTGTCGCCAGAGAGTGTGTTTCTAAAATTAGGCCTAATTTTATCATTTATATTATGAAACGACTATTATTTCTAGCGCAAAAACATTTAAACATGATTTAAGTTTGTGTGAAAATACATATTTTCTTAGCTTAACTTACTTTATTTGAAAAAGGTCGTATTTCCAGTTGTCTTTGTTAAAATTTTATATAGAATAGAATAACTTTATTGTGCTATAAAAACATAACTTAATGAATATTACGCTGGTTTTATAAAAAATACAATTTATGCACAAATGGCGGACTTATCGCTCTAGCGATATCTTACAGTCAAATAAGTTTTGTTATGTTTAACCAGTTGGAATAATGTTATTTTATTATTTTATTATTATTAAGGAATCTTACAGCTATTACAGGAGAAATATCTGAATTTTATTTATAGACTATAATGCCAGTTAAAAGTTTTCACTTAAAGATCGTAAAAATATACAGTCGCCTAGGAATGGGATAGGAGGGAGGGGAATTAAAGTTATAAATTTTGTTTCATTAATATTTTATTTTTTTGGTTTATTTTAATATTGAAGAAAGAAAAGAAAGAAGAAAAGAAAAAAATATAATATAATTATTTCACACGTCCTTGAATATTGCCTTTCAGAAGACCCGGAATAAGAGTCTTGAGCGCAGTCGCAGTTGTATTAAACAGGTCAATTTCGCTAAGCTTGGTATTGCAGAAATGAGATACTCGATAAATGTAATTATTTTGGGCGTAGTTTGTGCTTACTTAATATTAAAGACATTCGATTCTCAAATGGCGCTTTATTCCTATGCTAAAATAAGAAATATATATTATTTCTCATTTATATTAAAATTTTCCTAAAAAAGGGGTACAAAACAACCCCACTAGTGGACATACGTGTGCCAAAACCGCGAGTGTAGTTAAGGGTTAATATACCTACGCATACTCTGCCATATTTATTTTTTATTTATATATTTTTAAACTAACCTAATTTACCGCTATTTAGGTATTTACAGGGTTGGCAAAAACCCGGGTTTTATCAAAAAATATCTGTCCACTGGATTATTTCGGGTTTTTTCGGGGATTTTCGGGCTTTTTTGGGGTATTTCGGGTTTATTCGGAGTTAATGAGAATTTTAAATTATTATATTTTAATTTTACATTTAATTTTATTTCATTACCATTTTAATGCATTTTTTCTCCCAATCCAAATCTATATACTACTGAATAAAGTTGTAACACTACGATGAAGGGAATTCCCCCGAAAATCGTTATTGTCAGTTGTCGGGGAGATACCCTTTATTTTCACAACAGGATAAGAGTTAACTAACACTAATGGGGCGTTTACAATCTCGCGCGAGGCGCGAGGCGAGACGCAAAACCATGTGTGTAAACAAACGGAACAGAGGCAAAGCTTCTAGCAAGTAGGTAAACATTTTGAACGCTCGTTAGAAGCTTTGCTTCTGTTCCATTTGTTTACTGATATGGTTTTGCGTCTCGCCTCGCGCCTCGCGCGAGAGTGTAAACGCCATATAACAACCGCTAGTGGCGCTGTTTCGGCGCGAAAGTATTGAGTAGTAGTGCTGGCAGCGTTTCAACGCGAAGTAGTAGGTATTGAGTAGTAGTGCAAACGATTTTAAAACTAAATAGCGTATATTGAAGTGTGTATAAGGGTCTTTGTCACATGAAGAGTATTGTAATAGTTTTGTAATAAATCAAGTTGAGTGTTCTATCAAGTTTTTGCATCTTCTGCTGCCTATCCACGTAAAATATTATCCATAAGTTATCTAATAAAACATGCCAAAAGTAGTCGGCATTACACTTGTCCGGCCAGTTCTGCATCAATTGAAAGACCTCTCAACATTTGGAATGGTCTGGAGTAAGTTACGGAAACAGACTGGGTGTGTCACAAATACATCCTTTTTTTTCATTTTGATAAAATATAATATAAATGCTATATCCGTTCATTGATTTAATTATTATAAACAAGTATTTTTTCAAAAACCCACATTCGTCAAAAACCCTCGAGTTTTTTCAGGTGGGTTTTACCCAATTTTACCCAGTGGGTTTTTTCGGGTTGGGGAAAATCAAGCCAACTCTGGGTATTTATGAATCGTTTTTTGACAAGCAAATATATTTAAAAGAATAAAAAACACAACTGCCATTACAGAAACTGAACTATTGTATTTATAATTATTTTTATTACGGGTTTTTATAAGATATTTGTAGTTTATGTGATTATCTATATAGATACTACATATTTTCGGAATGTACTCAATCAGATCTTTCATTTGATACGAAACACAATATATTTATGATAATTTATTGACATTTGGAGATTTGGACATTTAGACAACTATTTACTTGGTATTTGGATAGTTTAGGTACCCTATGACCTTCGGGATGACATTACGATTCTAGCAATATCACACACTTCGCAATCGATTCGCGCGTTTAAAAGTTATATGTAATAAAGAAACGGAAAACACGCATAGATGAATCCATAACGCATTACATTTTTGTTAGGCAGTCGTGTAAAAATGCAACAACCTACTGCCATATAAGTGTTTGACGTTTTTTTAAACGCCTATATATATATATATATATATATCTCGCTTATTAATAGAGATAGAGCAAACAGATTCGGAATCAGTGTGATGAATATAGTATTACATTAGAAGTAGTAAATAAATAATAGAATAATAGAAATATATTTATTGTCCAAAATTGTGGTGGTACAATTATGGTGATAATGTGTAAAATTTTGTATCTCACAATTACCTGTTATTATAACACATTGACAAATTTACTTATCTGCTAATTTTGTAATTTCTTATTTAAAAATCTCATTATTTCTTGGTTTGCCTATAATATCTAAATCAAATCAATAATAAATGGTAATGTTCATTGAATGGCCTGAAATAACATTTAAAAAAGAAATATAACGTGAAAAAATCTAAACAGACCGGATAAGTAGCACTAACAGTAGAAGACAATTAATAAAAATAATTCACCAATAATATAAAAAATAAAGAAAAAAATAAAAAATTAAGGAATAATCAAAAATCCGTCTATAAATATGAAATGTATGTAATCTAAAATGTGTAATCTTCCAGAATTATTGCAGTAGAGGAACCTTTTCCAGAAATCGAAAGAATAAAGAAATACTACTAGATTCGATCACCGTAATGCTAAATGTGAAAGAAAAAAGCTTCGGACTAAAATTTCTAAACCAAATTTACATACAAAAAAAAAAAGTTTTTGAAACTCAGTGTATAAGGTTGTTTTAAAAAAACTAATCTAACCTACCGCCAAATAGGTGTTTATGTATTATTTAAAATAAAAAAAACTTAACCTACCGAAATGTATGGGTTTGATGCATTTTTGAATGCCTATAACTCGCTTATTTATTATACCCCTCACATGTGAGGCGTCCAATAATGGATGCCTATGGCAAAATGTATACAAAATGTATATAAATGTAAATATAAATGTAAATGTGCGCCGCTCTATAGTAATCCGCTCTATAGTAATGCTATAGCTCTATAGTAAACCCCGCTCTATGTAAATGTAAATGTAAATATAAATTTATATACATTTTGCCGTAGGCAAACCCGAGCTAATCGCCATTCATTTGTGGGGTTAAGGCCGAATAAATATTATTGCAGATTCGGAATCAGCGTGGTGAATACAGTCTGGTGACGTAAAAAATCAACAATCTAGAAGAGGTTCCTATACTGCAATACCTAATACCGACAATTAATAAAAATAATTCACCAAAAATATAAAAAATAAAGAAAAAAAATCAAAAATAAAGGAATAATAAAAAATCCGCCTATAAATACGAAATGTATATAATATAAAATGTGTAATCTTCCTAATTAAATTATTGTAAAAAAAATGCATGCATTAAAACATCTTCAATCTAGAAAAGTTTGCTAAACTCCAAAAATAACGGAAAAAAGTATTGAAACTATTAAAAAACTAAACATTGGGCAGCTGAATAGTATTGCAAATGACCTCTTTCGTACGACTTCTGGGGCATTCTCTATAACTAATACCTATAGGTTATTCAATACGGTTTTATCTCTCAATATATCTCAAGATCACAATATCTCAAGATCGGCCGTGTCGATTTTGTCATTTTAACAGCCTTTTAAACATTGGTATTCACTCAAAATTTTACAATATAGAAACACTCACCAGTACGCGTATTTTGAGAGGAAATTAGCTTTTATTCGAGGACTTTCCTTCTGCGTCTGCTTAAAGTAACCGGGATCCATGGTTAAACACGCTCTTTCGACGAAACCTGGCGATGAATAAACGAGTGTTTTCCTCGTCACAATACCGAGAAGCACAAATCAATTAAGTTCAACTGAAGTCAATTGGCGAAAATTTCGTTTTTTTGTGAAACGAACCGGATTAAACCAGATTTATAAATGAACACTCGAGCAGTAGTACTTTCTTATGGTCGCAGCGCGACAGTTACGCGAGAATACACAGATATAAAGCGAAAAAAAATAGTTTTTACAACTTGGTTCGACATTTCTCCTAATCAGGCGACACAAGCTCCCCCCACCGTGTTAATAATCGCACTGAAGAAATGTCATAGAAAATTAGCGCTGTTGCGCTAATCGGACAACGGGTAAAAAGTAACTATTATTCAATACTTGAAAGTACTTTTACGCATATCGATAGGGAACACGTCGGTGTTATTAGTACTCGTTGCTAGTATCATTGATTATATAGCCCTGGCCTGATTTTATTATACTATACAGATGGCCCTTGTTTTTCGAAGTTTCAATTTTCTTCGAGCTATCTCCCGGTTTGGTGCCATTGCATGAATAAAAACTGCGTAGAATTTCAGCTCAGTCGGATAAAGGGGAGGGGTGCACCAAGAGCGTTAAATAACGAAAAAACAGAATTAAAGATCATATTTTTTTCAAATTGCGAAATATTAATTATATACAAAGAAGTATTAGACAAATAATTAAATATATAATTTCTAAAACTGTTCTAAACATAGTAATATCTTAAATACTTCATACCTAATAATAATACAAGATGAGTTTTTAATTAGTGACATACTTGAAACGGGTGAATCAGTAGGAGCAAATAAGAAACTTTTGATAACAAATTGTTGATTCAAATAATACAATACAATTATTTTTAATTCACGTTATTACCCAAATGATTTACAACGGTTTGAGAATCAAACAGCTGTTTTATTTAACCTTGCTAATGCATCGCGGTCGTTGAACTCGGCTGCATTGAATGGCGTGCAATAACACAATAGCCGCGAAGCAAGGCCACAGATGGCGCTGCAATGTTATTTCTTATCGATGTATTTGAAATATTTGAGACATTTACCATCGGAACCGATTTGGCACAAATATGTCCAGTATGGCGACTTTCTTAGTATAGCAGTATGGTGGCGCACTGTAGACGGCACTCTAAACACGATTATACGGTCTGAAATAATAACATAAAACAAACGAATTTTGAAATTACAGCCCTTAATATTTCAATATTCTTGACATAAATGTGTATTTTTTTGTTATACAGGTTTCCATACGTAATAATTAGGTACTTTAATGCTCAGATAGATAATAGTATATCTAGATACATAGAATGCCATCTATGATGGCATTCTGTCTCTCCGTAATATCATTTATTATAATGGTATTATTTCTGTGATGTAATCAGCCTATAAAAAAATGGGATAGATGGCACTAATAATTGAATGATATTATTTTTATCATTATAATCGTTATTATCATGCTAATAGTTTTGCCGTAAATTCTTTCAGTGACACCTGCATTTTCTGGAAGGGTTGCCAAATCGTTCTATGGAGTTGCGCAATCGAATACCATATTATTAAATCTATGGTATCGATAAGAAACCCGTCGTTGTTATCAGTACTCGTTCCTGTATGAAATGTATCGCCCAACGCTACGAGCGCCACATGTCATCCCCAAACGTCAAAAATTGACAGCCGAAACTGCAAACACACTGCAAACGTCAAAAGAATTTCGTGTATTTACTATTACTCAAAAGCCAAATCATAATGCTTGCTCTGCATGTTATTTATATGATCAGTGTGCATGTTGTTCAATGCATTGGCCTGGGCCACTGCCTTCGTCTCTTCCGCTCTTTCCCATACATTTTCGGACGTGACGAGTGGCGCCGACTCGCCTATGCGGCCAAGTATTGACCAACGTTTAGAGCGGGTATGACACGAATAGTTTTGTTTCGCGCAGCTCTTTTTAGGTCAGAGCGCAATGGCTGCGTGTCAACTCTATCGATTTAGTAGTGGACAAAACTTAACCTATTTTTCAGAAAGGCCGGTCCATTGATTTTAACACTATAAAATCAATGGCCGGTCGTATGTTTTCATGGGTATTTTTGGTTTTGACAGCTGATTATCAAGTAGTGGTAGGACGAACGATTTGTGCGAGTCGATTCGTGGTCATCGTCTTCATCGAAACCGCTGGCGTACACTATGCTATTACAAGAAAATACATGAAGGGTTACTGGGAATACTGATCAATATCACATTTTTGGTAATTCTATTTGTAATTCCTAAAAAAATAAGGGTGACAGGGTAAAACAATCATTGTAATTTTTTTTTGTAATTTTTAAATTAAATTTATTAGATTTTTATAAAACGGTTATTAGATAAAGATAATTATAGATTACACTTTATTTAATTTAAAATTCAACTAACTTAAAAAAATACATTTAGCAAGGGAGCAATTAGATCTATTATTTATTAGCAATTGAGAAAAAAATATATCGTATCTATAAACCAAAAACATTTTAATTTCTAAAAAATTACATTTTTATTAAATTATACCGAGTAAGTTTGTAATGATATCCTTGAAGTGGGTGAATCAGTAGGTACGAGCAAACAAGTAACTTTGATGAAAACTTTTGGGAAAAACAAAAAAAAAATGTTCGAGGCTTTGAATAATAAAAATATAAAAACGTGACTATGATTATGTCTAAAGTTTCGAGAAACTTTTATCAATTTCAACATAAAGAATCGATCATTCAAGTCGACTAAAGTCGATACTTCTAATCGTCTCTTCGGCCACGTCTATTGTCGCGTAACCTACTTTCGAATTATAAAAGCGATGGGAACGTAAAAAGGTCGACAACAGCCAGTTCAAGGTTCACCAAACCTGATAAATTTCACACTGTTGTGAAATACCATTGATATCATTAGACCGTATTGTCGTTGAGCAATCGACATGCTTTCGATTTCTAAAATAATGCACCTATAATATTATTTATGAGATGTACGATATTAACCTTTCCGGCCCCATTTTTTATTTTATTTATTGTGTGGGACTTTTCTAATGTCTTTATCAAGCCTTGTAACACTGCGACCATTGCTGATCTATTGTGTTCGCCATCTGCTATAGTTCTGCGCTAAGCCTCATGTCATTTAAAAATCGCAACAGGCTTTTGGCGCCAGATTGTTTTACCTCAGGTTGGAGGTAGTAACCACGCAGGTGGGTGTATCTTTTACGCATCGGTGGGCCACACTCTGCCTCTTGGCAGAACCTGCACATTTTCGTGTCCCGGAGCTTAAGGTTGTACATGTGTCTTGGTGGTGAACGGTTGGTGACGAACGGTTTCATGCAGATTTTCCCAAAAGGAAGAAAAAAATAAAAAATATATGAAATTTGAAAGTTTTTTTTTTATAAACTTACTATAAAAAGCGCTTTTTATAGTAACTACTACTACTTTTATAGTAATTACACATACTGCGCCGTTTTCTACGTACTCGTTTGCGCAATAATAGCAGAAGAAGCAGTCGCGTTGCGGTCGAACCCGACTGCTTGAAGCAGTCGTGTTGCAGTCGAAGCGGACCGCAATACGACTGCTCTCAAGCAGTTGACTACGAAGGCTTGAAGCTGTCCATCTATGGAGGCCCTAAATCCAATATTTCGAGTATGATATATGACTAGAATATAACATAAATATAACATTTATTTATTTATTTATTTATTTATCCTATTTTTTATAGTTACATAAAAAAGATTGTGTTCATTTTTTTAAACACATTTTAAAAGAATACATATGAAGAAAATCGCGAAAGGGCATTAACTTGTCAGGATTACATCACCCCACTAGGTATACGCCTGTGTTGGGGTGATGGATATATAGTTCTGTGGTATTATTTGCTGAGCCTGAAGCCTTGCCTGCTGTCCTTCTTCTGTCTTAAAAAAAAAAAACAATACGTAATATAATTTAGCATAATATAATATAAATAATATAATATAACATATTACAATATAATATAACATATAATTTAACATATGTATAGATATGTTCGTATCAAAGAACAAAGACCTAAACCCCAGAAACAAACTGTCAGGTTTGGATTTAGAGCGAGTCCTGCAGTACAAATACCTCTGTGCGTGGGTAAACGACGAATGTAACTGCGAACAAGAAATTCGTACTCGGATTGAAATCGCCCGAGCATCCTTTAAGAAAATGGAAAAGTAATATGCGGCCGGAAACTTGACATCAAGCTCCGAATGCGAATTCTCCATTGCTATGTGTGGCCTGTGGTGTTTTATGGTAGCGAAGCGTGGACCCTGAAAGCTGACACCCATAAACGTCTTGAAGCATTTGAGATGTGGTGCTACCGGAGAATGCTCCGCATTAGCTGGATCCATGGAGTTACTAATGTTAGAGTACTTCAACTTGTCGGTAGAGATTGCGAACTTTATACCCATAATAAATCAAAGGAAAGTGGTGTACCCGGGCGACGTGCTGAGACGTGAGCGATACCAACTGATTCAGCTCATTATTATGGAGAGAGTTTGCGGTAAACGACGGGCTGGTAGAAGAAAAAAGTCTTTGCTCTGCAACGTCCGAAAGTGGAGAAACGCCTCAAGCGTAGAAGAAGTATTTCGCTTGGCCCGAGACAGGGAAAAATACTCAGAGCTGACAGCCAACCTCCTCTAGGAGAGGCGCTATAAGAAGAAGATATGACTAGTGGTGGACCGATTTCAACCACAATGTTTTCGATTCCTGCCATGATCAAATTGTACCATCATGCCAAATTTCAGCTCAATCGCAAAAAAAAATACACACACTAACACACTGCTCGGCAAACCGATTACACATCAATGCTTCTAAGTGTGCAATTGTTAGCTTTACAAGGAATACCAAGTCTCTAAATTTTAGCTACAATTTAAATGGACTTCTCATCCCAAGAAAATCTGTTATAAAGGACTTGGGTGTTATTCTAGACAGTAAATTAAATTTCATTTCACACATTGACACAATAACTGCCAAAGCGTACATCTTGCGGTGTCGACTACAACGGGCGAGCCCGTCACCACAGGACGTTTTAACGATTAGTCGTTCTGTCGCCCTGCAGTGAACGTAGAAGACTTTGGACAGTACAATCCTACGTCCAGCTACGTCACAACCCGTGAGAATCCAACGCCTTACCGCGAGTGAGCCAGGAATAAACCCGGCGGGCTCGAGATACTCGCGCCCTCACTTCCAATTGTGACCAGATTTCTCCGGTCTCTCGATTGGTTCCGAGTTCGAGGTCGCTTGCGCGGTCCTCTCCCTTATGAAGCGGTGAAACGGAGTGCACCGAATCTATCGCGGACCAAGGCGTCCTTTGCCCGCCTCTTACCCGGGATCGGATGGCCAATGGTCAATTCAAGAGCAGTCGCCATAAGGTACGCAACCACCCCCGCTCTATAGGAAACAATACAGTTCCCAGACTCCCCCGACTGTTAGTCGGAGAGCACAATCGATTGACTTGCGCCGCACGGTGTGCAGACCGTCCAGGGGCGCCAGAGGTTTGATTCCCAGGGGAGACTGGTTGACCCAGTGTCCTACCCAGGATTCGCACCCCATGCGGGGAGGCCGTCGGATGGGTGTTGACCCGTGAGTGTGACCGACCCTGAACACATGGGTCATCGTGGCCAACTCATCATGGGCCCGTTAGCCCCCTAAAGGTTGGCTGTCAGCCAAAGCTTACAGTATGCTGGGCTTTATTCTCAGACTAGCCAAGCAGTTTAATCATAATAGGTCCCTTATAATTTTATATTATGCTTATGTCCGCAGCCACCTCGAATACGCTTCGCAAATTTGGTCTCCTTGTTACAATATTCACATCAATAGGATCGAACGCATTCAAAACATGTTCCTAAAAAACTTAAATTATCGGTCTTATGCAACTTTTTCAGATTATAACGAAGCTGGTGACTATCATGGGCTTATACCATTAGAAATAAGAAGAGTTAGTTCAGATGTAATATTCCTATACATGATATTAAATGGCTTTATTGACTGTTCTGAATTGCTTCAACTTATAAATTTCCATGTACCCCCACGGCCTTCCCGCCAATTCAACTTATTTCATCTACCTCAAGTAAGCACAAACTACGCCCAAAATAACTACATTTATCGAGTATCTCATTTCTGCAATACCAAGCTAAGCGAAATTGACCTGTTTAATACTACTGCGACTGCGCTCAAGACTCTTATTCCGGGTCTTCTGAAAGGCAATATTCAAGGACGTGAAATAATTATATTATATTTTTTCTTTTCTTCTTTCTTTTCTTTCTTCAATATATACCATAAAATTTCCCTAATAATAAAATAATAAAATTATAACTTTAATTCCCCTCCACTTCCTCCTATCCCCTTCCTAGGCGACTGTATATTTTTACGATTTTTAAGTGGAAACTTTTAACTGGCATTGTAATCTATAAATAAAATTCAGATTTTTCTACTGTAATAGCTGTAAGTTTCCTTAATAATAATAAAAATAAAATTAAAAAAAAACAGACGAAAATGAAAAAAACGATGAACTTGCTAAGACGGGAGCAAAGGGAACGTTATACGGCCCTGAACCTTGCTGTGGCGTACCAAAATGCCTTGCAAACCTAATGCTCAAACAAATATGTTTAAACCAATCCGTCAACCACTGGAACAACACGCCAGGGTTGAATCATTCCAAAGCGCTAAACTTACGACCGTAAGACGACCCGTGAGGCCTTATCGCTAAATAGGATCAATCTACGCATACTGGTAACGGCGCTCACGGGGCATTGTGGCCTTAACAAACACATGTTCAACCTCAAGCTCCGATACACAAAAATGTGCAGGTTCTGCCAAGGGGCAGAGGAAACTCCCCAGCATCTCATGTGCGAGTGTGGCCCGCTGATGCGTAAAAGATACACCCACTTAGGTGGTCATTACCTCCAACCTGAGGAGGTAAAACAATCCATCGTCAAAAGCCTGTTGCGGTTCTTAAATGACACGAGGCTTAGCGCAGAACTATAGTAGGTGGCGAACACAATAGATCAGCAATGGTCGCAGTGTTACAAGGCTCATAAGGACCTTAGAAAACCCCCTCTCAACAAATAAATAAATAAAAAAATCGGTTGTCTGTAAAGTCGGTTTACTGACGATAGTTGAACGTGACAACGTCATAAGAAAATACTGATGGAATGGTTGCATTTGAAGCAGTTTCATTATTGTTTCAAGATTCTGATATTGTTTATTACAAACACCCAAAATATATGCTTTTATACTCACCGATTTGACTACAACATGTAAATGTATTATTATATAATTGTTTATTGTTTAAAGTTTATTGTTTTTTTTTAATTTGAAAGTTTGAAATCTCAAACTGTTAAATAACGGTTTGAGAAGCGTTTGAGCACTTTGCACAACGAAAGTTGCTTACTTCGTTGCACTTCGTTGTACCCACAAGAAAATTGTCCGTTCAGTAATAACATTCCGTATATCAAGAATACATATAAAATTATGTCAAGAATTTAAATCAATCTAGTGATTGTCATTCGTACTATTTTAGACTGAGGATAGTAAATAATTCTTGTCGCAACCGGTAGATGGCAGGATTTATATTGAATATTAAATATAATAAATGGAACGCCTCAGAGCGAGGTAACGCCGCATGAGTCATGATTTTTCGTGCGTGCAGCAGGTTCCATCGATTTATAAGACGTTGTCACGTCAAAATAAAACACACAGACAGACTTCAGTGTGAAAATGGTCTAAATCTTCTCGGGAAGGTTGGGGGGGGGGGGGGGGGGAGGGGGGGGGGGGTTAAAACAGGAAAGAAATAATAATTCAGGACTCAAGTGACTTTTTAATTCGGAAATTCTCAGTAATGAAAAGGCTGTTTGCTGGGAAAGGCTTTGGGTGAAACGGCCAATTTTATTTAGAGACCGATATAAAGATTACTAAACAAATGTAAAAAGTAATTCAATCAGTTTGTAAAGACATTTTCACTGAATAAAATATGGTATATAAAAATTGTCAGGCTCGTCAGCAGTCTGAGATTGTTTCTTATTTTTAATGAAGTTTCAGCGTTATTTGCATTGATATAAACCGCGGTAATTCCAGACGAAACAATCAAGATAGCAACTCGTTTGGATTTATGATCCTTTGTTGTGAGCGAGCAAATTTAAATTTAGCTATTGACAATATTAGTTTGAAGTAAATATATGAATTTCAAAAAATGGCGTAACCTGCACATACAATAATAATGAATAATGTGAGATTATAGTGGGGGGGTATACCAAGTGCACATGGGTAAAACAATCTGGCGCCAAAAGCCTGCTGCGGTTCTTAAATGACACAAGGCTTAGCGCAGAACTATAGTAGGTGGCGAACACAATAGATCAGCAATGGTCGCAGTGTAACAAAGCTCATAAAGACATTAGAAAAGCCCCACTCAACAAATAAAATATCAAGTGGGTATCAGTCGATACCACGCGAAACCACCGACAGTACCCACGGTATCAGCGCTAAAACTGACGATGTCAAAATTTTACTTTCTCGGCCAACCAACGGTTAGGAAAGGGTATTGTGAAAGCGCAAAATTTCTCACTGTCTCTCTCTCTTTCTCTGTCTAGAGCTGAAGACGGTAATGTCCATTTTGACCCCCCCTCCCCCCCACTGAGAAGATAAAAACCATTTTTAACAGTGTATCTCTCTCTCTCTCTCTCTCTCTCTCGCATTCAATTATGATAGCCAGTTCTAAATTTGACCATGACATGGCTGCTGCATCCAGAATTGGCTCCCAAAGAGAGTTTTAATACGCCTTCAATTATCATAGCCCGTTCTAAGTTTCACCATGACGTGGCTGTTGCACTTTCTGTGCCAGAAACGAAATGTTGTATACGCAATCAATTATGATTTATTTATTTATTTATTAGTTTCAAATATTAATCAAGAGCATTACAGACGAATCCAATTCGCCCTTGAATATTAACGCTAGAGCGTAAGTCTAAAAATAAATGACTTACATAACTAAATTAATGCAAACATTGAACAAGAAAAGAAACATAAAAATATAAAACTAAATTAAAGACAGATTATGATAAACATGAGATAGCAGGGAGTTGCCTTTTTATATGCCAACGGGATATACATAAGATGTCTATTTCTGTGGGTAAGGAATTAAGAAGATCTATAACCCTTCCCACTACAAAAATTCAAATATATTTGTATATTTCTACAAAAATATTTGTACGATGGTACGGCACATTAAACAATAGATGTGATCTCCTCGCTGTGTAATTTACCGGTACGTACAATTCAAATATGTATCTCTGACAAATAAATAGTTCCTTTAATTAATTTATATTATATGCAAATATAATTAGGGAAATATATCGATGAGTTTCAAGACTGTTGTATCCTACCATTCCTAGCACTAAATCGGACGGAAATAAGTATGGATAAATATTGTATTTTCTGTAATAAATATATCTTAAAAAATTTCTTTAAATACGCGCTACCATCTAAACGTATTTGTTTTCACTTGTACACCAGATGACCGAGTTATATTCAGTATGCTACGGACTAAACAATTATATAGTAGGTAGAAACGTTACATGAATATTATAACTGATTGCATATGCGAATAACAAAACCTGCAAATATTTGTAATGTGTGCACGGAAATTCAACTGCGTATCAAATGTATAATTCCCAGGTCCCTCACCTCGGTTGACCTTTTTAAAATTGACCCGTTTATTGTGTATGGGAAAAAGCAAGGTGTTTTCTTCTTAGTGATGGTTAAAACAGAGCACTTGTTAGTGTTGATTTATAGGTCATTGATGGCCCGTTCTAAGTCTCACCGCGTCAGGGCTTCTGCACCCAGGGTTGACTTCCAACGAGGGGACTCCTCAACAGTCAACAGCACAGCCACGAAATTCTGTAGAGCATTCAATTATTATAGCCCGTTCTAAGTCCCACTATGTCATGACTGCTGCACCCAGGGTTGGCTCGGGACAGAGCATTTGAATAAACCTTGTTTTTAAAAATGTGTATTTCCTATTAACTTAGTCAATATATGTAGTTATATAATCCCCGGCCTCGCCTCGGTGCGTAACGCAAGATTCGCCACTTATGTATTGAGCATTAATTGCGTAATTTTATCTATTGAAGTCTCTTGTAAACATCATCTGGCGCTATAGGTATTCTTATCTCATCTCCTCATCTCGCGCTTTGCTGCTGATAACGTGCGATTGATAAGATATCAATGTATGTAAATGATCAAATCAAGTACATATTTGAAGTAGATAATCCCTCAAAATATGTATTCACTTATAATCTGCTAAAATATTCCCCATGTATTATAGGGACAGTTATATTCGAGCAAATCTTATTTGACGAGAAACGTTATAATATATTCGTCCTCAACTCGATATTTTTAGCACTTTCAAAATACTTTACTTCCTCGTCGGTTGGTAGGTCGGTAAATTTATACTTCTATACTAATATTATAAAGAGATAAAGTTTGTGACGTTGTAGGAAGTAATAAACGATTTAACTTATTTTTAAAATATAAAATACTAATTTTTGTGACTTAAATATAAAAGTTAGACATATGCTGTCGCTGACTTTTTTGTAGGCATTACCAAGCTCTACAACTTTTCTCTAGAACTCAATCATATATCTTAAAAATGAGTAAATAAATCTTAAAAATGATTTTGATGCCCTAAAAGCAATAATGAAGTAACTGTAAGTACGTGGTGATAAATTTAAATATTTAGTTTTTAAATATATAATATTTAATTAATTTAAATATACCTAAATATTAAGTTTCCACAATCTGTTAAGATTTTTTTGGAAATAAATTGAAATTGAAAATATCTTTCATCGTTAAAGCAGCGTTCGTAAGAAACCTTTTCATTCGACCGTTTTTTCTCCGATTTACTTTGCAAATCCGACTACCACGAAAAAGTCTTTTTATTTTTCGGATTAATATATAGCCTATGACACTCGCAAATAACGTGGATTTCTATTGGTAATAGAATTGTCAAAATCGGTTCAGAGCTCCTACAACCTCACAAACTTTACCTCTTTATAATATTAGTGTAGATTACTCTGATCAAACATTTTATTAGGCATTTTCACCATAGAATTTCCATTCAATTTTTTTTTCTTATCTTTTAGATACAATTTTAGTACATATATTTAAAAGGATGAATACACGACTGCCGTTACAGAAAGTAAACTATTGTATTTATAGTTATTTTTGTTATGGTTTTCTATGAAATATTTTTGGTTTATGTATTAATTCATATAGATAGATTTTTATTTCCGGAATGTAGTCAATCAGACCTTTCATTTGAGACTAAACACGATATATTTATGTTAATTTATTGAAATTTCGACATTTAGACAACTACTTACAAGGTATTTGGACATTTAAGGTACCCTATGACCTTCGAGGTGACATAACGATTCTAATAATACCACACACCTCTAAATCGGTTCAAGCGTTTAGGTTATGATGGAATAAAGACACGGAAAACATACATAGACGAACCCTGAACACATTGCACTGCATTTTCGTTGGGCATCGTGTAAAAAAATATGTTTGTAATGATCGTCGCCTAAAAGACGTGGAGCCCATACTGCCATCGTAAATGAAAACACAATAACTTGAAAAAAGACGTTTTGAGAAAAACGCGGTCAAAGTTCAGTTGTTGAATATTTGTTTTCATGAACAAAGTATTCAATATAGATTATTTCTCTTAATCTTTAATATTAAAAAATAGTTAGAACTTCAATTGCATAAAAATATATATTTAATTATAATTGTTTAATTAATTAAATTAGATATTGTGTTTAAATTAGGAAAAAAATTAGTACATTTTATATTTTTAAGCTATAAAACCGTTACTGAGTGGTTACTGTGTTATAGGTAAAATTTGCCTAATACTGTGTTCTAACCATGTAAAATAAATATATATTTTTTAAATAAATAAAAAACTGCAGGTACCTTAATCACAGTAATTGAGATACTGTGATTAATTCGTGTATTAATAAATTAACTTTTAACAAAATTTTACCTAAAACCACAGTATCTGAAGAAGCCGTGTTGCAACCAAACAAAAATATTTCTTAAATGCTTATAAGTATAAAAAAATATCACAGTAAACAATAGGTTAATATTTTTTACCTTAAAAAATATACATACTGTGTTTTTTATTAAAAATATTCTGATTTTTTAATAAAAAATCTATGTTTTTGTCTAAGGTATCTCGGTAACTATCCATCGACAGACAAACCGAAAATTTTGCCTTATGATTTTATGCCTCCAACTCGTGATTTTAAAGAACCAAACTTGTATAAACACAGTAAATGAAGTTACTGTGTATTCATTTACGACGGCAGCATAGGCTGGTGCCTACTTGACCTATTGTATAATCCGTCACTGACTCCATGGGAAAAGCAGTGATCAGATATCTTTCTGGAGCGATGGGTTCGCCGGTAGTAGCGGACAACATTCAATGAGTAACAGAACTAAGGAGTAGTAAACAAGTAAATATATTAAAAATAATAAAAACCACGACAGCCGTTACAGAAAGTGAACTATTGTATTTATAACTATTTTTATTATTTTTATAAACTATTTCGTGGTTTATGTATTTATTCATATAGACACATGTATTTTTCTGGAATGTACTCAATCAGACCTTTCATTTGCCACTAAACACGATATATTTATGTAAATGTATAGACATTTGAACATTTTGAAAACTGCTTACTTAATATTTAGATAGTTAAGGTACTCTACAGGGTGTTACTACTGCACGGGCATTTTTTTGTGGGTGAATTAGTACAACGAAATAAGTAACTTTAAATTTAAAAAAAGGAAAAAATATTTTTTCTTTTGAAAAAAAAAAATGTTTTTATTTTTTTTTATATTTTTTTTTATGTTTAAATAGTATGAAAAGCTGTGATCACGATGCGCTATCTAGCGGTTGGTAAAATGTCGCTGATATTGTTTATTTACGACTTATTACCTACCGCTAGATGGCGCAGCGCGTTCAAACGCTTTTCAAACCTTTACTAACAGTCAACTTCTTCAAAATTTCAAATTAAAAAACAAACAAAAAATATATTTTTTTTTGTTTTATTTTAAAAAAAATCAAAAGTTGCCTTACCCACGTTGTACTGATTCACCCACAGAGAAAAATGCCCGTGCAGTAATAACACCCCGTATATGACTCGGGATGACAAAACGATTTTAACATATTTTTTTTTTTTATGTATTCGTTATATAAACATTCAAACGCAATAGCACAAAAGAAATATAATGTACAATTCAGAAAATACCGCTATCTGCTTATGTTATATATATATATATATATATATATATAT